>PVLC010000843.1:0-127317 GCA_004027655.1 Graphiurus murinus
TTTTTTTTTTTTTTTTTTTTTTTTTTTTTTTTTTTTTTTTTTTTGGCTGTACTGGGGATTGAACTCAGGGGCATTCTACCTCCGAGCTATACCCCCAGCCCTATTTTTTATTCTTTATTTTGAAACCAGGTCTCACTAAGTTGCAGAGTGCCTCACTAGGTAGCTGAGGCTGGCCGCGAACCCGGACCTTCTGGTCTCAGCCTCCCGAATGCTGGGATTACAAGCGTGCGCCACCACTCCCGGCCTTAAATTCATTTTAAGTAGGCAAAGCAGAATTAGAAAACCTTTTATTAGATTTCAGTTCTTTTAATGTTTATTAATTTTTAATTCTGAAGATGATATCATTAAATAAATGCATGCATTTTAGTTGAAAAATTATGTATACATTTATACAAATTCATATATGTCTTTATTTTTATCATATTATTATTATTATCCTGTTATTATTGTTATACCCATAGTTATTTTTCTGTTTACATTCTGCATTTCTAAATTTTTTCTCCTTTCACTCTTGTCCTGTCTTCCCAGAATATATCTATTTCATTTTTAATATATTGGCTTATTGCAGTTACTATAGTTATTCTCTATTTCTTTAAAATATGATTTTAAGAAATCATTCAATTTATTCTTTTGTATTTTCTTTATCTTTTCTACCTTCTTGTATTGGTGTATTATTTTCTTTATTTTTATTTGATCAGTAGAACCAAAGCTATACACTATTGTATAGGGAGTGTTTTAGTAATGTCCACAAATCTTGACATAAGTATTTATATTATTTTGAAATTTCCCCATGATTCCTCTTTAACACAAGAGGTAGTTAACAAATATGAATTATAATTTATTTCGATTTCATTGTTTTCTAATTCATAGAGCTCGCTTTAAAGTGGTTTTAAATTTACAGGGAGCAAGTAGAAAGTAGAATTTCCATATGCCCATCACTCCACCCCCAACACACACACACACATACACACACACACACATACACACACACACACATACACACAGTGTTTTCATATTAATAACTGGAATACATTTGTTACAATTGAGCCGTATTGATATGTTATTATTAACTAAATTCACAGTTTACATTAAAGTTCACTCTTTGTATTATAGGTGGCTTGTATGGATTTTGAGAAATATATAATGACAGACACTTACCATTGCAGTATCATATAGAATAGTTTACAGCCCTCAAAATCTACTGTATTTCATCTATTTATCCCAATCTCCCTCCATTAAGTTTTGTTATGTGAACTTAGTGTATCTAATGTCACTACCTCTGAAAACTAGGACATAGCTAATATTACATCCTCAATAAAGAATGATCTGAAGGTATATGGTATGTGCATCTATGGGGTTATTTGTATCTTCCACATATTTTTTTTCTGTGCTGTTTGTTTGATCTATGCAATTTCTGAGATAACTGTATTAAAACCTTGAGCCTTTATTTCCATCCATATTCTACCATTTGTTTCTCACTTTTGCTGAATTGCTTTTTTCATACATTTTCATAATTATTCAGTCAATGTGTTCCTCTCTCACTCTTTATTGGCCCCATACTTTATGTCTACCACTATTTTGAGCTCTGAACACACAGCAATGAATAAAACTCAAAATATTTGCCATTGGGGAGTTTACAGCATTAGGGATAGAGGAGAGAAAAGTAGAGAATAAATTAGTATAACATATAGAACATGAATTAGCAATAAGTGCTATAGAAAAAATATAGCAAGTGATGAGAAAGTTACAATGAGTAGGAATAAGACCTCTCTGAACTGCTCTGATTTAATTAAAGATCTGAGTGATGAGGGGTGGCCATATAGTAATTAAGAGTAGGCAAGACCAATGGAATACCCTACACAAGGATGTAGAAGCAGTGTTTACCTTATAAGGTATTTGAATATATTATTAATTATTTATTAATTTATGACAAATATATTCTTCATGATGCTATTTGCTTTGAATTCTATTTTACTTATTATTAAAATACCTATCCATGTTTTACACTATCTAGCTATTTACTTGAAATTTGTTTTCTTCCTCCTTCTTGTTAACAGAAACCAAAATTTATTTAGTGCACAAAAATCTGTCTGGATGTCAATACCTACTATGATATACTGATAAAAGACCTCTAAGTATATCAGGCTGTAACCTCTGGAAACTGAAATTTTATTTGGAAAATGAGATATGCAGATGTGATCAAGTTAGCATTATTAGACAGGAGATTATTCTGGATTCTTAGGATAAGCTTTAAAAATCACAGAGTGCTTCATTACAAGAAGTTGGCTGAGAGAAATTTGACTTACTGAAAAGAAAATGCAATCAGATGTCAAAGGCAATGATTGGAGTGATGTAGCCACAAGCCAATGAATGCTGGCATTCACCAGAAACTGGAAGAAACTAGAAGAAAAGAATAGAATTTCCCCCAGAGCTTACAGAGATAGCATAACTCTATTAATGCTTTGATTTTAGACTTGTACCCTCTAGACCTTTGAAAAATAATACTCTGTTGTTTCAACCCATCCAGTCTTTAGTAATGTCCAGCATGTGACAATAGGAAACAAATATACTTATTTCTCTGAACATCCTTTTAGTTAAAAGCGGTTTGCCAGTTGTGGTGGTGTGCACCTGTGATTCCAGTTCTTGGGAGGCTGCAAAAGGAGAATCACAGGTTCGAAGCCAGCCTCAGCAACTTAGTGTGGCTCTCAGCAACTTGGGGAGACCCTGTTTCCAAATAAAAAAAATAAAATGGGTTGAGGTGTAGATCAGAGGTAAAATGGCCCTGGATTTAATCCCTAGAACAACAAATAAATAAATAAACAAACAAATAAATAAAGTTGTTGAACAAAGCAGAAATTTACTGATGGTTTCTGAGGAAGATGTTTTCCAAATACAGATGCATTTTTCTGTCTTCTTCTTTCCTGTAAGGTGTAAGTGGTTAGGTGTGAAAGATGTATCACCTCCTGACTGCTCTGCTTCATTCATGTTTTATTCCCTTAACAAACTGCATGTACTTTTCTTAGTGTGAGCGGAAGAAAAAAGAGGTTCTTTGATGCCAGGAATCATCCACTTATTTCTGTACCCTCTTCACCCCAGCTGGTCTTGGCATGACTTTTTATGACCCCCATAGACTGCACCTGCAGCTGCTGTTTGACCAGCATCAGCAATGGTGGACAATGGGGGTAGGGATGAAATAAGGCAAAAACAATGAGCAGAAATAACGCTTGTTTCCATATTGCCTTCCCACCCTCCAAAGCCCTGAAGTTTGCTTTGTCTAACCTGAGCTGGTATTTGCTTGGTGCACTTGGTTACACCAGCCGTCCTGTCCTTCAGAGTTTCTCACAAGTATTTGCTATAATTACTCAATTCTATACATTTTCAATTCTTCTCAGGCATCTCTAAGCTTGAACTGGGGAAAGACTCAGCATACTGGGTTGTCATCTTGTCAGGAGCCAGAAATCTCAGATTCTTGTTTAAACTTTTTCCTTTCCAGCTGCTGTCGTATTTTCCTCTGTATTTATAAGCAGAAATAAGCTGTACCACATCTGTTCAGCCTACCATTTGAAGTTCCATTTTATAACTTTACCTGTGTGAATTTAATTCTCATAAGCTCAGTGTTTTCTATGCTATTTACTCTCTCTTTTTTCAAAACAGGAGAGATTAAAAAATATATATATTGAGTTATTTTTTAAGTTTGACATAAGTAGAAGTTGAGTGGGCCAGGTTTGAATCCATGTCTGTTGTATCTAAAAATACTGCAGGAACTAGATTAGAAGAATATATTTATACTTTCCTTCTTTAACTCAAAGCTTCTTCCAGAGTCAGCATTAGGCATGGAATTTACATTCACAATGGAAAGTGGGGGAAAAAAGATGAATGATTAGGTAAGTGACAGACCCACCAAAAAGAGTTTGATATGGGTAGAGGGTAAGATGATGCAGTTTCTCCTTACATGCAATCTATTTAAGTTTTTTAATTGTTTTTATTTTTGCAGAGACATATAATTGAGTTTATCATTCCATCCCTCTTTGTCTGCATTATCTGAAACGTCTGCTTCTCAGTAGTTGCTCCTGTACTTGGAAATTCTGGTCTGCTGAGTGAGAACTTGGGGTTAATCTATGTGTTTGTGTGTGTGTGTGTGTGTGTGTGTGTGTGTGTGTGTGTGTGTGTGTGTGGTGTATTTTTATATTGTCAGCAGCTGTATGAGAGGGAAGAGATTCTTAATTTTTTATTGAAAGTTGCTCAGAGCATGCATGTTTTTGATATATAAAGGAAGAAAAGATTTTCAAATTGAATTCAGGAAGCACAGAGGCTAAGGATACAAAAACTCACCTTGTTATTGAGATTGATTTGGCTAGTCCAAAGCATTTGTGAAGGGAGGTCGTGATTAACTCCTTACTCTATGGTAGAATCCTCTTCTTTGGGGATCAGGCAGAAGTTCATAGTAGAACTTACTATAATGATCTTAGTTGTTTGACCAAAATATCTTTCAAGGTATTACATCTTCTCATGATCTACATTACTTAATCTCTAAGTGTGTAAACAAACAAACAAAAAACACAATCACAGTTTTCCTCAATATGCTAAAAGAATATCAGGGACATTTTATTTCAAGTCACATAAATAAAAACAGAGGACAATTCAAATTCATGTATTACTGAATATCAGTGCCTAAGATAATGGGCAATGGAGTTAAGAGACATGGATTTGAATACTCTTTGTGACCCATTAAGCAGTATGACTGTGTGATATTGGGAAAACTTCTAAAATATTGAATCAATATTATCATATGTAAAATTAGTTTTATTGTAGCTCCTTCATTAGCCAGTTTTATAATTATTTTGTTCTTTCTTGTTGTTCTTTGTTTGTTTTTTTTATGGTACTGAGGGTTATTCTACCTCCAAGCTACACTTCCAGCCCTATTTTTTTTTGGAACAGGGTCTTGCTAAATTGTTGAAGCTTGCTTCTAATCTGTGATCCTCCTGTCTCAGCCTTCCAAGTACTGGGATTACAGGCATGATCCACCACACCTGGCTGTATAATTCTTTTATATTAATCAGTGTTTTCCAAAGAGACAAAAACAATAGAATATATGTACTATAGATAGACATAGACCTATTATAGTGAGTATTTATTTTAAGGAATTAGTTATTGTAGGGGCTGGCAAGTTTAAAATCTATACATTCATAGTGGGCAGCAGCTATAGGACATAAGCCTGGAATATCAGGCAGACTTTCAGTGTGGGAGTACAGAGGAGAATTCCTGCTGAAGATAATGAAGGAGAATCTGTTCCACTCCTCTTCTCCAGCTTATGGTGACCATTGGCTTATAGATCTCTACTTTAAGCTTCATAAAGTCTTCTCATTGTCTCTGGATTCAAATATTCTCTTTTTATAAAGACACCATTCATGTTAAAGTCACATTCTAGTGACCTTTTTGAACTAACTGCAAGTGCAATAACCTTTTTTTCACCCAAATAAGTTTACATTCTAAGGTACTGAGAATTGGGAATTCAACATGTGATTTTTGGGGGATACACATCCTTAGAATATAGCATTCTTATGATAGCAAGTACTCAACAAATGCAAGTTATCATCTTTAAAAGTGAGTAGATGCTTCTGGAAGACTTATATTCACCCTTTAAGAAAATAACAAATAAATCATGTAAAAAAATTGAGTTAATTCAAGGAAAAGATTCTTATTTGTTCCCTTGCTTCTATGACATCAATCAATAAAAAGATAAGATATAGCACATGCTGAAAGTGCTACTACTTTCTCCTAGAGGATAATTCATTTTTCAAAGTCTTCAGGAGCATATCTTGAAAGATATTGATTGAAACACCCATGAAGAGAAGGGTTTCCCATAAGGAAAAGCACTGAAGTGAAGGAAACAGGAGGTACATAAGTTTGGGGGAAAATGGTGTCTTCTTATAGGAATTGTAGTGGTATGCTGATTATGGAGGTTGCCAGTAGGAATGACATCTTCTCTTTGCACATGAACGCACACACACACACACACACACACACACACACACACACACACACTAAAATGATACATCATCAAATCCAGACACATCAAGTTTGTTAGAAAGTATATCCTTTTATTTTGGCTTTCATGTTTCAATTTTGGCACCAGTCTACTCAATCTCAAGGCGTAAGAATGCAGAAGAACCAAACATGGTTTTAGTCTCTCTTATTTACATGAGAATCCCATGCTTTGTTCAATTCTACATTTTCAACTCTGCTTTTCCATTCCCTTTAAATACAAACTGAATTCAAGCCATATTATGAGAATATTTATTTAAAATAATATCATTATTGCATTTTTCATCTTCTGTTTACCCCCGCTTCCAATCCATTCTCTTTTTTATCACTCCAAGGTTATTCTCAAAGCTAATTCTGATTAAGCCTCCTTCTGCATATTGAAGGATGGAATAACTCTCTATTGCCCATTAATCCTCAAACTCTAGCCTGCTATTCCTTTTCTGACTGCCAAATACCTGCAAGTCATCATCCTCCTGATCTCCACACCTTCTGAAATGTGATTTGCAGTTCCTTTCATTAAGATGTAAATATTATTTCTCCATCTTGGGAGATTTGCTTTGTCAAGTGAATGCTCTGAAATTGACAGTTTGTCAATTCCAAATTTGTGCTTCAAGACAACTTGCATGCTTCTATTCTCTCTGTATCCTGACATCTTCATATGAATAAGCCTACTAAAGGATGAGAAACACCTGGGCTAGTCAGCTCCATCCTCCCAGCACCCAGCTGACCTAGCACTGTTACAGGTGAGTGAAGGTATCTTAGACCAGCCAGCCCCAACCAACTTATCACTTGACCACAGACACTTGGGTTTTCCCAGCCAAGGTCAGCCAAGCCCAGTCTAGATAAACAGAACCACTTGAATCAGCAGAACAACCTAGATGAGACAAAGGCTCATATATAAAAATAGGTTTATGGATTAAATCACCAAGTTTTGGGTTTATCTGTCATACAGCAATAAGTGAATGATATGAAACCCTCAGGACCTGGACTCAGTGTAGCATCTCAATACACCCTGTTAGAATGGTTTTCCAATCTCAGTCACATTTGTTGAAATTCCTTTCGTCAAGGCTGAGTGACAGATCTGCTACTGAGTTACCAAAACAGCCATCTATTGCTGGAATTCCTTTTAGATCCCGATCGATACTGAATGTTGTTTCTCATCAAATCTTACAAGATATTTTTCTGATCTCTTTTATAATCCAATATATCTTTACTTTAAAACCTTTCCACCTGAGGAAACCTACATGCATCTATTTCAAAGAAACTAGCAGGATAATTTTGTAGATTTACTAAGGTAGATGAATAGCAAAGGTCATTATGAGCTGAAGATATCCATGCTGTATGCATAGGGGATGAATATAGGTAGCAGCAAGAGTCCTCATCCTTTGTCCTAGATGTACCTTATATCAGGAAGAGAAGCAAAAACGTGGGATACAGGTTAAATAGGAAAACAAAAAGTTGTTGAGGAAGGAATTAGTAAGAATTTTTTCACTATCCTAACAGCCTATCTATCCCATAAGTTCCCTCAAAATTTTCCCCGCCCAGCACCCTTGTTTTGCTTAAACTATTCTATATGCAAAATGAATTTATGTGCACCATGTAAAACTTGAGAAATAACAGATAAAGAAGGAGAAAATGGGGATGAGGAAAATGAATAGGAAAAATGAAGAGGGAAAATAATTAGTAAAGAAGGAAACCTACTGTTAATGGCATGTGTTATCCAGTTCATTGTATATACAACTTTTTATGTAATTGAAATAGCATACAACTCACAATTTTAAATTTTTAAATTTTAAATTCAGTACTATCTCTTGAGCATTTATTTTAGAATACCATTTTAATGATGGTTACATTTCCATAATAAGATGCTCCTAATAATTTTTTAATGATTCCACTATTCCAGGATCATTATTTTAGGTTTAAGTCATTTGCCATTGTAAACACAGACATTCTTTCGCTAGTTTATATGTTTTATAAACCCATTTTATAATGATTTATTTAAAATAGATGCCCATATGTATTTTTAAGCTCAGAAGTGGAACTTCTGAGATAAAGATTCTAACATATATTTAAAGTATGTAATAAGTATTACCGCATTGTATTCTCTCAGCCATTTACAGTCTCATCAGCAGTGTGAGGGTGTACGTGGAATTCTCAGAACTTAACTAGTTTACATGTTTTAAAGGACAACAAAAGATGAAAATTCTTCCTTTTTGTGTATTTAAATGTTTTTTAAATTTTAAATAAGATTAACTTTTTTCTATAAATATTTGCATGCCATTTTCTTCTTTCTTATAAATATAAAATATCTTTATCTCATTGCCCATTATTTCTATTAGAGTTACAGTTTTGTAAAGACATTATTTTTGTGAATTCTTCATACTGTAATAATTTACTTGTTTGAAGATATCCTTCAGTCATTTCACCAGTCTGTTATTTATTGTTTTCACTTTTTCTATTTATATGTTTTGTTTATTTTTCTACTGATATTTTATTTAAAAATTTCAAAAAAGTTTATATAGTAAAATCTGACTTGTCTCTATCAACAATATAAAATTTTATGAATTTTTAAAAATTTTTAAGTTAATCATCCCATTAATTTATGTATCACTCTTTCAATTATGTTATCACATGAAAATAATTTGATTTTTAAAATAAATATTGGTTTCAAAATGATTTACAAAGAGCTTCAACATATCACTTATTTTATTACACACACACACACACACACACACACACACAGTACAGACTAGAGTTTATGTACATATTTCATATGTTTTCTTGCTAAAAGCCTATCTTTTCTTAAACCAGCCTCATGACTAGTGTAAATTAATATATTGTTAAAATAAGGTTAATATGGAATAATATGGACTAATTTTCCAGTACTCTGGAGTTTTAAATATCTGGAATTCTTCCTGGTGAATTTCTACAGAGCTTTTTTTAAATCTATCTATTTATCTTTTTCTTTTTCCCATGTCAATATGAGTGAGATTTGTATTGAAATTACTTTATACTTAAATTTGGCAAGAAAATATAGAAATGTTATTCATATTGTAAATTATTCAAGTCCCTTTTTATGTTTTGCAGTAAAAGTATTGTGATTTTATTCACATGTTCCCACCCATTTCCTCTTATGGCTATTTGGAGGCAGTTTATTTGGCGGCAGCTGTTGTAATTTGGATTTTTTTATATACATTATACATTCCCAGTTATTGCTAGAATACAATGTCACTTATTTTATTTCATTTTAAATTTTATTTTACTAGGAAGGGTAATATTCTAAGATTAAGCCAAACAGGTTGGAATAGCAACATGATGGATAGTAGCTGAGGCAAAATGCATTTCCAAACCGACTGCACTTTCTTCCTCCTGTGGATTTAAGGTAGCAGTGAGTTTTTGTTTTGAAGCATAGTCTCTCGTCTTCTTTAACAAGATCAGTATTAGCAAGCCTTTTTATTTACGCAGATATAAAGGAAGTCCTGAACCTGGGATGGTGCCCAAATACCAATAGAGATATTAAGCATTCCGTTTAATAATGAACTAGATCTTCAGACCAGGCACAGGGTTATCTCTGTGAGATTATTATTTATGCATGTTTTACTTTTTTTTCCCTGTATTATTTTCCTTTGAGGAAAGGAATAGTAGGGTACTTGGTTGGAAGTTGAGTTCTTAGAATCTAGAATCCAGAGAGCAAGGTTGTTGTTTCATTTTATTTTTTAATGAAAACTTATATACCATCAGATCCAAACAGAAAGGGAATTCCTGGGGAGGGTGCAGCCAATGGACACTAAAAGAAATGAGACCTAATTACCTGGTATTAGGTTAATACTTTAGGCATTGTAATTTTTTATGTTGTGCTTGAGCACTTAAAAAAAAAAAAAACGCTTGGACAATGTTCTACTTGTGTTTGAGAGATTTAAGAGAATAATTGGAAGCATCATGAAGAAGGAAGAACTATAATAGCTTGGAGAACTGTTTATGAAAACATTATTATTGATAAGTAGAGACTCCAAAGGGGTGTGGTTCTATGGGATAGGTAAAAGTACACATCCTGGGGGATTTTCAAGGACACTTGGATGGTGGAGTAGACCCCATTCAACACAAATGATGGTTTCTCACAATTTATTATTTGGGTATTAAAGCAAAGGCTTATCCATATACACCTTCCACTGATACCTACCCTCAATTTGGAAATTACAAATATTATTACAAAAATATTTGCTATATTATCCAACTTTTAAAAAACTGTCTAATTAAGTCTATTAGTTCTCAATTGATTATCTAGGGTTTCTATAAATAAACCAGTATCACTTGAATTTATAATTTAATATCTTTTTTTATAAGAGTCTTATCTTTTATATCTACTTCATGTATTTATGCCTTGAATACAGAATGTCTAGAATCATATAAAACAAAAATAAAAATGAGATATATTTGCTTTTCTCTTGATTTTAATGTATATATTTTTAGTGAATTACTATTAAGTTTCATATTGTCTCTTGGACTTGAGGTATATATTTTATACAGTTCTAAGAAAATATCTCTACATTCCTGCTTTTTAATTTTTATTTATTTATTTGTTTATTTTTGTGTGTGGTACTGGGGTTGAGACCCAGGGGAGTTTCACCTCTGAACTATATCCCAGTCCAATTTTTCTAAAATATTTTGAAACATAGTCTCACTAAATTGATGAGGGCCTCACTAAGTTACTTAGGCTGAGTGTGTGCCACAACCCCTAGCTATTTTTGCTTTATAAAAGTATGTTAATATTATTAGGGTAGTCTGCTGAAGGCTATTAAATGACATTCAGGATCTCCTGAAATGATATTTTTATTGTCCAATTAATATATGTTGATAGAATTCTAATTAGTAAACTCATTGAATCATTGAATTCTTTTACTTGATTGTGGTTGGTATATTTATATATGTTTATATAAATATATTAGAAAATATTTACATGTATTTTCATTTCAAGTAACAGAGCCTCAATTGTTGAAGAAAAATAAAGAAGGTAATTGGTTGACACAGTAAAATTTAAGGGTTGAAAGAGCTATCTATACCTCATAACTGAATTCAAGAGATCAAATTTCATGCAGGTATTATCTCAATCTTTGTTCCTGGGTTTTAATGTTCTATGTGTCCTGACTGAATTATTTTGCAGGTTTTTTTTTCCACAAAAAGAAAAAGACAGTCTCTGATAAGAACTTTATAAGTTTTTAAATCTTGCAAATTATAAAGAAAGGGTGTGTGTCTCATAAATGCCATTTTTCTTTTCTTTTCTTTCTTTCTTTGTTACTGGGGTTTGAACTCTGAGCTACATGCCTAACACTTTTTTTTTAATTTTTTTTTTTTTTAAATAGGATCTCCCTTAGCTGTTGAGGGTCTCACTAAATTGCTGAGGCTGGCCTTGAACCTGCAATCTACTTGCCTCAGCCTCCTAAGTAGTGGGAGTACAGACATGTGCCACTGCATCTGACTAAGGCTATGTTTTAAAAACTAGTTGGTGTATATCTTCGTGGTTGAATTAACTTATCCAGGCAGACTGCAATACATTGATAAACCAAATTTGGTAATTTTCCCACTCTTTTGATGAAACTGTAAGGAATGCAGATTGACAGTTTCAAAGAAGACAACATAACAAGAAGAGTTTTTATAAACAAAATTAGGGAACTGTTAACAAAAGTAATCATAAGGTATATAGGACAGGCAAATTTTTTTAAAAATTAAAGGCAAGGTTTTATATGCATAATGCAAGACTGAGTTTAGTTTAATTAGAATACAGTTTTACATTAATAAGTGACATTAGATACTGATAATTTGGGTCCTATATTTATCAAATTTTTTAGATTAAAACAGCTAGAGACTTTTGCATTTTTCATATTTTCTTCATTCCACGTAATACATTTCAGCATAATAATCATGCTCCAAATCATGAAAGAACTCACCTGAAGAATCCTTTGCATTTATTGTATTCTGTAAGTCATTGTCTAGAAGACTACTAGTCCCCTTAAGTTGAACACCTTGATAATCTACTTTAGTTATTTCTATTTTGCATAAAAATATTCATTGCAGTAAAATTTTCACTCAAGAAGCAGGAAGTGTAATATAGAGTTTAAACTTATCATTTGTATTTGCTCAGTATCAATTCACTTAGAAAAGTGATAAATGTAGAAATTTAAATATACATTTAAATGTAGTCAACATTTGTTTACAAATTTACTTTATTTGTCTTTCTTATCTTTCAGAGCATAATTCCAGAGATTAGTGCATTTACTTCATACCATAATTCTGTTTGTTGCCCACTTTCTGGTTCATTAATTTTTGTAGTAACATTTATTATTTGCATCTTGAATTTAATGCTTAGGTTATATTTTAAAGGTATGTATTCATTTGATAATTTATTTTTGCTTAATTTTATTATATATTTAATTGCTTTTACCCTATTTTAATCTCCTGATGACAAGTTTTAGCTTTTAAACTTTTGAAATTAATTTCTTACTCTATGAAATATAATATGAATCCCATAGCATTTCCTATTTGAACAGAACCTGAAATATGGTAGCATTATTTTGATATTATTATTTTCCTTATGACCTAATATAACAGCCATGTTTATAAAGTGTACATTAGGTCCTAAAATGAAAATAAAGCTATTTGCACTGAAGCAGTTTAATAATATCTCCCTTAGATAACTATATTATCATATTAAATGTGCTCTATTTTAATAACATGGTTTATCAGGAACCAAGGATGTTTGCTAAAATTCTCCCATTGGATTTATATTTCTTTGTATTTTTCTTTGTAGGTCAAAATATTTTACTTATATTGCATCATGTTATATCAACATATAAAATGGAATTCATACTTTCATTGTGATTTACATTATAACTATAATATACATTTCTTTTTTATTTGATATTATATCTTACCTGAATTCTACTGTGTGGAATGTTATGTGGTGTAAAGAAATTCATTTGCTGGAGTCCTAGTCTACAGTGCCTGAGCCTAAGACTGTATTTGCAGATGGGGTCATCATGGATGGACTCAGCTAAGATGAGGTCATACAGGAGTAGGGTGGGTCTCTAATCCAATGTGACTAGTATCCTTAAGGAGTGGGGAAACGTGGATATAGACACATTCACAAGGAGAATGCCATGTGAAGAGACACAGTAGAGAGAACAGTCATTTATAGGCCAAGACATGCCCGAGGCTATCAGAAGCTAGAAGAGATGCTTGTATGATGATATTAAATCTCTTGGAGATTTACTCATTTCTCAGAGTTATCTCTTATGTACCCATGAAATATGTATGTTATTAAACTTCTGTGTTTTTCTCTCATTAATCTGTTGTTCATTATGGGGGTGGCAGCTAAGGAGTAAGAAAATATACAAAGAAGATTATTTTCCTCTTCATCACTGATATTTATATCTAATAAGAAAATTCTATTGATTTAATGTCAGAAAAAGCTCTCTGATGTTCTCAAAAAATTTTAATAGAGCTAAGAGATCCCAAGATAAAAAGTTTGAAAACTAGTTTATGAGATAAACTTGGTTATTCAAAGACTTTTGCTATCTGAAACAAAGACATTATTGCTGATCTGAGTTGCCATATACTTAGTTTCTCCATATTTCCCACCTAAATCTTCTATAATTGCAACTTATAGAATTACCTCTCAATATCCACCCTTCCCTCACCATTTCTATATACATAGAACACATACTTATCTCTTTTTTCTTTACTGCTTGAATTAATGAATGTTTTACCTTCCTCTAGTGGGTAGATAAAATGGTGACATTTGATTATCTTTGGGGGGATACCATTCTTGAGTGTATATATATATATATATATATCTTAAGAGACAGAAACATAGGCCTGACATGCAATCCCAAACAATAGAGATTCTTTAAACAGTCCCATTAGATTCCTCATTAATTTCACAGACTTCACTTCTTTTCATAGTTGATTTGTGTTTATTAGTCATTGAATCACATTGTCTATTTTTATTCCAATGGTGGAAATATTTAACACTATAGTAAAAATAACAACAGTAATTTTTGGTCATCAGTGCTATATAAAGGTTTTCATAAACAATGTGTAGTTTATTGCTCCTAAAATAAGGAATCAAGTATTGTTAGAATAAAATTACATTATTAATTTTGACTGGAAGGAAGATATGCCAATGTTTTCAAACTATCAAGCCCTTAATATTCTCAAAGAAAGTGGTGAATGACTTAGAAATGTATAAGAATGATCATTGGGTATATTGTCTAGGATGTTCTTCTAATTTATTTCTATGTTTCATTATTTTTCAAGTTGTATTATAGAAGTAGCATAACGATTAGATCAACTTTTGTAGTGGATGCATGGGGCAGAGGGACGCCCTAAGGCACATGATGTACTTACACAATCATATCAAGGTCACTCACTGAACTGAACCTGAGGGGGAGGGAGGGGAAGGGAGCAGGGTGGGAATTGGGGAAGGGGTCAAATGAGAATTGTGTGCAAATATGTTGTTAACAACTTGTACTTAACAAAGATGTATGCTATATTGCACGAATTACTACAATAAAAAATAAATTAAAAAAAAGAAGTAGTATAAGGATGCAAATAATTATTATCTAGGAAAATGAAAAGAAATTGAACTTTGGCAGAGTGGTAACCAACAATTGCCTCGTGGATATTGACCAGATTTGTTTGCATTTGTAAATTTACTCCGGCTTTCCGAATTGCCCAAATATGTGTGCTCTTTGAATTCTCTTTAAGTTAATTTTAATATCTCATCTGTTTCCTATTTAAGGAATTAAATTACCAACAAGTATTTATCTTACTATGAGATCCATGATATTGTTTTTTTTAAAATTATGCTCTAACATTATGCCAAACATTTTATAACTCCTTCCAATCAATGCAATATTTTGCAATTGATTGCAAAATGATACAGAAAAGTTGTACTCAGATGCTCTCAGATCATTACATTTTATCTGACCACAGTTTAAACCTCAACATACAATTGTGCAATTATACTTTACATGAAAGGGAAAAGTGGTAAAAAGAAGAGTGTCAAAGTTATTAAAGGCATTTAAAAATCAAACTAAAATAATCTCACAACATCATTACATAAAATTATATATGAAACATATATATGTATATATATATATGTACTCTGTTTTATACATTAATAGCTCTACTACAGTGCTCCAACTCTAGTATTTTTAATACTTTTATTGGTGCATTATAGCCCACATCATAATGCAGTTAATAGTGACAGTGGCATACATGCACATAGCACTTTGTGGGCTTTCCCTTGCTCCCTCCCCAATCTCCGCTCCACATACAAGGTACTGAGATTGGCACTGGTCTTATCATATATATATATATATATATATATACTTAATGTCAATGAAAGTGATTCCTTCAGTGATTCTTACTTTCTCTTCTTCCCCTAGACCACCTCCTTGTTTCCACTGGAGTTTCTTTCTCCATTATCTAAAGTCTCTTTGGTGTTCTGATTACTCCCCAGCTTCTGCAACTGAGAGAAAACATATGACTCTTCACTTTCTGTGACTGGCATTTTTTATTTTGAGACAGAGTCTCACTAAATTGCCCAGACTGACCTCTAACTTGTGATCCTCTTGACACAACCTCTCAAATACCTGGGATTACAGGAATGTACCACCACACCTAGCATAGAATTATGTTTTAAGGGCAAAATATAGGAAGTATATAAACTCAGAATTTTAAATATATTATTTTAATGAAATAAATTTAGATTCACTAAAGCTGGTTACATCATCTTTATTTTTCTCATTTAATTGTAACCAGGTTAAAACTTTATCAGAGCCAGGGCTCTGAACTGTAATCCTAGTACTTGGAAGGCTGAGACAGGAAGATCACAGATTCAAGGCTAGCTTCAGCACTTTAGCAAGAACCTCAGCAACTTAGTGAGACCCTGTTTCAAAACAAAACATAAAATAGGACTGAGGGTGTGGCTCAGAGGTAGAGCATTCCTGGATTCAATCCCCAGGACCAAAAAAAAAAAAAAAAAAAAAAAAAATGTACCCTGGAAACTCAATTTAGAGAAATTGAGATTAACAAGGATATTTAGGTGATTTAGACTTTCGTTAACTTGACTAACTATGCATATAATTACATTAACAGGTTCAAAGTTTATTGCAATTATCATTCTTCTATAAGACACTGAGGTTCAGAAAACTGTTGGAGACTATTATCTGCCAAATAAATTCCCTTTCCCCAGATTTCCTGACAATAGCCACAGACTTGGCTGCCTCACCATGTTACATCCCCAGTTTTGCTTGCAATTAGAAATGTAATGAAAATGACATTTTCATTACATTTTCACAGATAGGATATAAGAATATATAATATGTGAACTTCATTCAAGTCCCTTTAAGAGAATGGACATGCTTCTTAAACACTCTTTATTTACTATCAAATAGTTATACCTTAAGTGAGGTGTCTTAACTAACTGTGACAATAGCTGGGGATAGGGAACATGATTTAAATAATATGGGTTTTCAAATAACCATGTGAGAGAGAGTTGTCTACTGGCTCAAGATTGTTCACAAGATAGAAGTAAGATTCCTTTTTTATTATTGGTGCATTGTAATCATACATCTTTGTTAAGTACAAGCTGGTAGAGGCACACATGCACACATCACTCTTCTCTCTATTAACTCTTTCCCAATTCCTGCCCCATTCCCTCCTTCTCATGTTCAGTTTGGTGTCTGACTTTGATATGTTTGTGAAAGTACATCATGTGCTTTAGGGTGCCCCCCCCCAATCACCTTCAGTTAAGTCACCTTCTTTGCACATCTATGGTTTCTCCTTCTTTGTCTAGAGTCCTCCTATGACCCACTTTCTCCCTAGCTTTCGCATATTAGGGATAACATATGATTTTTTACTTTTTGTAACTGGCTAATCTCACTTAACATAATGTTTTCCAGTTCCATCCATTTGCCTGAAAAGGACATGATTTTGTTCTTCTTTATGGCTGAGTAAAATTCCATTGTGTACATATCCCATAGTTTTGTAATCCATTCATCTGTTGATGGACATCTTGGCTGGTTCCAAGTTTCTCAATTGTGAATTATGAGGCTATAAACATAGATACACCTGCATTGGTCTGATAGTTTGGTTTTCATTCTTTAGGGAGATACCCAGAAGAGATATTGCTGAGTCATATGGTAGGTTCATTCCCATTCTTCTGAGGATCCTCCATACTGCTTTCCAAAGTGGTTGCACTAATCTGCAATCACACCAACAATGTATTAGGGTTCCCACTTTTCCACACCCTCACCAGCATTTGTTGTTGTTTGTGTTTTTGATGTTAGGTGAAATCTCAGAGTGGTTTTTATTTGCATCCCTCTGATTACTAATGATGATGAATATTTCCTCATACATTTATTGGCCATTTTTTTCTTTTGTGAAGTGTCTATTTAGATTATTTGTTCTTTTTTTTTTTTTTTTTTTTTTTTTTTTTTTTTTTTTTTTTTTTTTTTTTTTTTTTTTTTTTTTTTTTTTTTTTTTTTTTTTTTTTTTTTTTTTTTTTTTGCGGTACTGGGGATTGAACTCAGGGGCATTCTACCTCCAAGCTACACCCCCAGCCCTATTTTTTATTCTTTATTTTGAAACTAAGTCTCCCTAAGTTGCGGAGGGCCTCACTAGGTAGCTAAGGCTGGCCGCGAACCCGGATCCTCCAGTCTCAGCCTCCCAAATGCTGGGATTACAAGCGTGCACCACCATGCCCAGCTATTTGCCCATTTTTTGATTAGGGCTTCTTGCTTGACATTGGATCTCTGTATTATGAAAGTCTAGACTAAATAATAAAAGATGGAGTCAGGCATGGTGGTGCATAGCTGTAATCCCTGTACTTGGGAGGCTGAGACAGGATAATAAATGGTTCTATTTTTAGGTTCTGCTGTTGCCAGACTCAGCAACTTAGAGAGACTCTGTTTCAAAATAGCAACAATAACAACAACAACAAAAAAGGACTGGAATCATAGAGCAGAGATAGAATGCCTCTGAACCCAAAGGAAAAAAAAGGAATTTAAAAAAAAGGAACTACAAAACTATATATTTGTTCATCTTATTATGTCAGTAGTCCTAGGCAGTGATTGACACAGAAAACACACAAGTGCGTCACAAATTAATAAAGAAATGGAGAATTATTGAATCATAACTCCATGAGAAAAAAAGAAATACATAGGCAGGGTTATTTCAGAGGCATTATTTTATTAAGATGAGTTTAAAAGTATTATAATATAGATCACATTTAGTATAATGCTTGACATGTACAAAGTCTTGTTTTGAGCACTTTACATAAGCTAATTATAATTATTATAAATATCCTATGATTTAGATATGATTATTAGTATGCCCATTTACAAATGTGAAAATTGAAGTTAAGAAGTTATATAACTTTCCAAGTATGACCAAATATCTATGGTAGATACTGGTTTTGAATAACATGAATTTATTCAAAGAATAGTATCTGGGTTGCATATTTGGGGAAAGTGGCTGTTTGTTTTTAATTAAAACATTTATGTAGGATTTCAGTTAGTCTCAATTGGTGTTTGTCTCAAAATCTTCATGTTTAAAAGTTAAAAAAATCAATCCAACTTGCTCAAAATTTCAAAATCTTACCCCCCATCACCTAGCCTAGCTACACACAGTAATTAAAACCCATAGCAACTAATGTAAAATAAAGTTCTTTATTTTGGAAACACTTCTGATCACTTCTTTACAAAGAGGAATTTGAAATTGAATATAGAAACATCTAACACATGTAGACTCTCCAGGTAGAGTTAAAATCTTGATGGATATTGATTCTATTATTTCTACTGTTGAAGCATTCCAAACCATTACAATGACAATCTTTTCTAATCACTTACCCTATGAACAACAATATTCTTTACTATGAATCTTGTTTAGAATACCTCTGCTAATCTGTTTTATTAATAACACAAAGCACGGGTCTTTTATTAATTTATAAAATAAATAAAAAGTAAATAGCCATTATATTCAGAAACTATTTGTCATGTGTTATAGTACATTACTTCCAAATATTTGGAATATACTAGGTATTTTCCTTTGTGAGTTTATCTTGTTTCACCTTTTGACTAAAAATACATATTTTTTAAAAAATTTTCTCACATCTGCACATCATACATAGACATTGCCTATCATTATTTTTTACATAGAATATTACCTTTATACACTAGCTTCATCAATGCAATATTTATTTGCTTATTTTAACTCTCTACATGAAACTTTAGGAATATAATTTCAATATTTTCCCATTTCAACTGCCGTTTCAGGCTGATTCATGAGCCAGCTAGAACATCTTCAACCAGATAGGTATACAATGGTAAAGTATTACTCCCAACATTGCAGAGCCCAGGAGACTTCTAGGTTATTATTTGCTTTAATTATCACTCCCATAAGCTGCAATATTCTTTATTTTTGGCGAAGCAGCACTCTACAGAGTGTGAAATCCTTCCCTGCTTTTGAAAATACCCAAGAAATGAACTGAATCACTTCCAATCTGCTGTAACAACTGAACACCCACTGATAAGTAGAAGCAAGGGGCAAATTTATCATCACCAATAGAAAATAGGGTTTTTGAAAGTGAGATTTGAGACACCTAGCTGGCTGCTTACTACCAGCAGTGATCAGCAAAACCAAATCCACTTTCATTTTAAACTCACAGGCATTTTATTTTCCCTGGCTGGTATTTGAGTCAGTAAAAAAGCACAGTTTTTTTTTTTACATTTATACTTTTATTTATTGCTATAAAATTTAAGCACTAACATATTAAGATAAATAGTTCTCATAGTTACAACTATTAATTTCCAGTTCTATTCCCCTCTACAATGTCTGCTTCTTTCCTTCTTTCAGGTGCTTCCAGTATAAATCAGACCTGAGGATTTTGAATAGACTCCATTTAGTTTCTCTTCCAGAGGTCCAACCCACACAATCCCAATTTCCTTTCCTCTTAAGGTGAGGCTTATACAACCACACAGCATAAAGACATACACGATTCAGGCTGAAATCAGTTCACAGTGATTCATTTTTCAAAATTACCACAGGGTTTCAGCAGATCCTTTGGTTCCTGTTCTAAGACAATAATGAACTTCTACTAGCTCCATCCTCTGAATTTCAGATCAAGGAGAAGGGCCACAGAGGCGATAGTGAAATGAAGCGAAGAAACTATATGTATGCATTTTGAGATATTTACTGCATCTACGTGTTCTTTATTTTAACTATCTAAATATTATGACACAAAGTTTCATAAGCTAAAAGGAAGAAAATTTCCAAAGTTTTTGTCAAAGGTAATCAATTCACTTTTAAAAATGCCTCTTATGCATAGATATTTAGACTAAAAATCATCCATGACATGAGACATCAGATTTTCTCATTTGTATTAATTTTTACTGAAAGCTTAGAAATATTTCTCTGCCCTGGTGTTTTCATTGCTAAGTCCGAGAGCTATGATTGACTTATTACTATATTAAAAATTCCTCAAATGTCTGCAACATAGCAGGTAGCCAGTGATATGACAAAAATGTATGAACACAGGACTGTCATTTACTGATGTTCAATGTTACATTCTTGTGTGTGCCTGCAATTTTTAAATCTTGTAGTTCTGGAAATTACAGGTATGAAAACCACAAGGTAAATCAAATCAGAGAAAAACAATAACTGTGAAATCAGTTTCTTTGAGTTTGGTTGTCTTGTTTTTACTGATGTTAGAAATAGAAAAATCTGTACTGGTTTTACAAATGGCAGAGGAGCCTTGATTTTAGGAAACAGAAGATTTTAACACTTTAGTCTTTACAAAAAGTATTTTATTTTCAGCCTCTCAAGTTAGTACACTTTACTATAAGGTATATCGGCAATCAGAATCCCTATATTAATTACATAGTAATCCCTATATTAATTACATAGTAATATAATCCCTATATTAATTACATAGTAATTAATGGAGATCTTAATTTTGGCAACCACATATGTTCCATACAATTTCCTCTTTTGTGTCTGCACCTCTACATTTTCAGAAACTACTGATCTAATATAATATATAGTAGAGCCTTGCATTAGATGAGCATTCAGAAAGCATATGCATCTCTTGGGGGGCAGGGTGTACAGAGAAAAGAGAAATGAAAACATAACTAAATGATACCAAAGAGAACAATTTTGCATGAAATAAGAACATGAAGTAAATGCATACAGCATTTCCATAACTAAAATCTAACCTCTTCTATTTCTTAAGATGATAATTCAACCATATATTAAGTAAAGATTTGCAATTCAGTATCACAAACACTTCAGAATGAGCAGCCCCTTTGCCAGCATTCTGAGCTGTGTTCTGACAATGGCAGATATCCCTATTGCCTACCATGTAAGACTAAACATGCAAATATTCTGTGTTACAGCACTGCAGGTCACTTGGAGACTTGCCATTTGTGCTATTATGATCAGAGCCAGAGCCAATTTCCTTCAAACCATATTTTTTAAGCTAGAGAGCATTATCCAGGAGCAGTCAAAATGACAGGGCTCTAAGAAAATGAACAGAATGAACATCCGGCAAAGAAGTTTAAAGGAATACGACTGCAATAAAAACTGGTAAAAACTGCCCAGTGATTTAGATGGTGAACTATCTTTAAGTTTTAAACACTTTGAAAGAGGGTGTGTGAATTGCTGTTCCAATTCTGTGGTATTTTTTGAGAGAAATAGGAATATGACTAGACTGCATTTCCCCTTAAAATACTTTCAAATTTGGCCAGGGTGAAGTAAAAATGGCATAAAATGTCAACTGAGCCTTAGAAGATTTAGGGTTTGCCGCTCTGAGGTTTAGTATGATGGCAAGTATCAGTAACCAGAGCAGTTCATCCTACTCTCTGATTTCATCTCCAAAAGGAACTTTTTTAGACATGACTTATAGGAGGAAGAATTAAGAACCTTTGTCTTTTCAATAACCATGTTGTTACAGATACTCTTAAGTTGAAATTTAAATAGGACTTCTAAGTTTTAAGAAATCAGTTAACTAATAAAACTGGAGTTCAAATCCAAACATATGTTTTCTCTCATATGGGGAAGCTAGGGAGTAATTTGAATATGAGGGCCTTTAGATAATGGAGGAGAAACTCCAATGGATTCAAGGGAGGTGTTTCGGGGTGGGAGAAGGACAGACGGAGAAATGATGAAGGAAACACTTCCACTGGCATCATGTACAGAGATGAGAACACCAATGCCAATCTTAGTATCTTGTATGGGGAATGTGTAGGGGTCGGGAGGGAGCTGGGGAAAACTCACCAAGCACTGTATGCATGTATGCCACCATCACTGCAAACTACATTATGATGTGAGACTATAATGCACCAATCAAATTATAAACAAGATTAATAAAAATAATTAATAATAATAATAAATTAATAAAAATGTAAATTATAAATAAGATTAATCTTTCTTCCCATTTGAGCTATACTTTCTTGGTTAGGGGAAATTATTAAGTCAATTATAATTTTTTGAGAATCTTTTTGTTTGAAATTACTCATCACCTATTTTCATTTGAAATTCTTAACTGTTACATAATGGCCTAAAAATGTATGTACTGACTGTATACCATGCGATTTTTTGATACATGTATACATTATGTAATGTTTAAAGCAAGGTAAATATATCTTTCTCCTCAACTATCAAAAACATTTAAAAAATCTAAACTATATGATTTTTTTTAGTTCACTCATTGAGTAAACTTTTTTTTTCATTGTTTACTTCAGTATAATTGTAATATTCAATGAGATGTAAATTTTGATACTATAATCATATTTTGAGGTATAACAAGGTGAACTCTTACTGTGATTACTGAGTTATAGTACAGAACTTGAATAGAAATTACTAATAAAAATGGATGGGATATTTATTTGGCAAAAAATACTATTACTTAAAGATCTAATGACCTTTGGTTCCCTCAAGAGCTAAGAGACTCAAGATTAAGAAAATGATGAGATATGAAAGATGAATAGTCCATGGATATGAAAACTATGTGCATATCCTGTCTCTTTGGCTTTCAGGGACACAGAACGTCTATGATACAACATATACTAATGTTTCAAAACAGCATCTGTGATGTGTAATTAGATGATACCAAAATATTAGAAAAGTCATGTAGATTTGACATTGAAAAATTGCAATTTGGAGTCTGTTATAATCTTATGGGCCCACCATCATATATGCAGTCTATTGCTGACTAAATATGACATTTACATATGACTTTATATGTAAATATGTCATATGAGGTATAAAATATGGAGAAACACCATAGCTTAGTGTTTAGAAGTGTGGATTTTGAATTCAGATTGCCTCACATTGAATTGAGTCCTTTGGCTTATTAACTAAATATTTTTGGACAAGTTGTTTAATTTCTATATGCCTTTATTTCTTCATCTACAATTAAGATAATAATATCTGTACTTCATGAATTGTTATAAAGATTAAATGATTTAGTATTTTTAAAGCACCTAGACTGTCACATAAAAAGCTCTGTATCTGTTTATTAAAATAGATGTTACTACTTAACTAACACCAAACTATTGTCAACAAGACAAAGCATAATATAGAAAAATAGTGAATATATATATGTGAAAGAAAAAAATATATATATATATCAGTACTATACTTTTTTCAACTATCCCCAAAATTTCATAGTTAAAAAATAATAGTAACAATATGTGAAACACATAAGCATTGGTTTTCTTTTTCTGTCTTTATCTTGGAATGTTTCTATAGCTAAATATCACATACTTGAAATATGCAAAAAAGTTTTCGAACAGAAACAATGAGGTGAATTATAACAGATAAAATATAATTACTAAATTAGAATTTTGCCAGAAATTTGGGGGGACAAGATATCACTGATACTGTAAAAGTAGAATAGGGAAACTCTTAATTTAGTTGTAGACATGAAACTTAAGCAAATTACAAACAGGGCAGCCAGGAAATAAAAGGAACACAGACCAAGTAAGATATAAAGGAGTAAAACTGATATACATGGACTCCAAAACTTGAATACAAATAAGTTTGTCTTAGAAAATGTGAAAAACACAAAAGACTGTGTTGCAAAAATAGTAAGCTGAGAGTGTACTTTTGTTGTCGTTTTTGTTTTTGTTTTTACCAATACAGATATTTTTCAGGATTAAGCAGCCCATAAGTATGGAAAAGGTTGTGGTACTACATGCAAACAGTTTTGTATTAACTTAGCACAGCATTTCCCTACCTCGGCACTATTAACATTTGGGCCTGAATAATTCTTTGCTTTGGTGGCTATCCTGATACATTATAGAATGCTTAACAGCATTCTCATTCTTTATGCTGGAGATACCAGTATAACCACTCCCGCCATGAAAAACAAATAGGTATTCTAACATTAGACAATGTTCCCAAAGGAGTGGGGCCAGAGGCAGAGGTTGCTACTGGTGGAGAACCAATGTTTTATCCATAAGAGAATGAAATAATCTTAGCTCTGAATGACAACTACACAATTATATAGTTCAGCTTTCAACACATTAATTTTGTTTCTTTAATATCTCCAATTAGTGTTCACATAGTAGCTCTTTCAAATTATACCTATGCAATTACTTTATCTATTCAAAATGTGTACTACCTATTGTATAATATTTCTTTCTTACTGCTACTTCTTTTGGGAAGCTATTTTCTTAGAAACTTCTGTTTCAGCTTTCCAAAATTCTCCCCATAGAAGATACTTGTAAACATATACTCTAGACTTCCTATGACCTGGCAAAAATACAAAAAAAGTATGAAAGAACTTCCATCTCCCTTGTTCCAAACTCTGTATGGAACCTGGAATCACATAACCTTATTTAGAAGTCTTATCACAGGGTACTATCGTATCAAATTTAAAGACAAATAAATATCTAAGTTATTTCCATTAGCTGTGTTACTGCATTTAGTACATATGTAGTATGTTTTTAGAGTTCTTGAAATAGAAAGAATATTAATTCCAGAGACAATTCACAATTTTATAACTAATGATGTTCATTTATACTTTCCCAGAGAAGAGATAGTCAAAACATTTAACAGTGGGAGCACTGATCAATCAAAACAGATGGCTGATCAATCAGAGTAGAAAGCTGCCACAAATAATGAGAAAGCAAAGCAAAGCAATCAAATACCAGCCAATTCTCACAGGTGATTTTTAAAACTCATTTTATGACTACATTAAATTCTGCTAATTCTTAACTACTATTCTATTCTGTCTAGATTATTCTACAATTCTCTTCATTACCCAGAATAAACTATGTAAAATACACCTTCTTAAGATTCCCAGATTTTTAAAAGCTTATTTTAGATTTTTCAGAATGATAAACACCAAAGAAACGCAAACAAAGTGCTGGAATTTTTATTAGTTAATATTACAACATCACCTCAATCACATAGTACTATACCATGTTGTTGTTCTAACTACAAACAAGAATTAAACTTATAGTGTTGTTTTTCTGATTCTGAGGATGGAACCCAGGGATGTTATACCTCCAATCTATATCTATAGTCCTTTTCCTTTTTTTGTTTTTTAAATTGGGTCTTGCTAGATTGCTGAGAGTCTTACTATGTTGCTGAGGCTGGTCTTGAACCTGATATCCTCCTGTCTCAGCCTCCCAAGTACCGGAATTACAGGTGCGTGCCACCATGCTTGGCTCTCTCTATTTTTTAAATGAATTTCTCAAAGCCTAGTTTCATGTGGTGCTTTTTGCAATACTGATATTATTTTTTCTTTGACTATTTTTATTGATGCATTATAATCATATATCATGATGATGTTTAAAATGGTAGAGATATCCATGCACAAAGCACTCAGTAAGCCCTCTCCAACTCCCATCTTGCTCCCTCACCCTCCCTGTGCACAGCATTGACATTGGCATTGATAATTTTGTGTATGTACATCATGACCATTGAAGTGTTTCCTTCATCAAATCTCCCTTCCACCCACCTCCTTCCTTAGGTCCCCTCTATCTCTATTCTTTAATATGATGTGAAAAGGTCTATGTTAGAGTTGCTCATGTTTATCACATTTATTCCTCAACCATTTTTTTTTTATTTTACCCTAAGTCAGTTTATGGTGTCATAAAATTAGAACAAATTGTATGCCAGGCCTTTCACAAAATTGATCAACATATTTTTTACAGACAAATTACCATGCCGTCTGCTTGAACAACACAAATAATGAATTAACAATTAAATACAGAAATTTATATGCTAAGTATTTTATTTTGTAGTCTACAATCCTTTAAAACATTATTATACTGCATCTGCTTTCAAAAAATGTTTGGAGATTTGATATGGCTACCATAAATACATAATGAAAAAATTAGTAACAGATAAATACAAATCCAGATCATGGAGATAAAATTAAAAAGATGAATACAAATTTGCTAATTTGAAAGCCTCTAAAGCTACAAAAAATAACTTCATGATTAAAATGTTTGTTTTTCCATTGCTTATTTTAGTTTCTTATATCTGGAAATGATAAATGAATATAAGCCATAAAAAATTAAGATTGGTTTTTCATAGAAGTAATACTCAAAGTACACCCAGTTTTTATTTTATTTATTTATTTTTTTTTGTAGTACTGGGGATTTAACCCAGGGGCATTCTAACTCTGAGTTGTACCCCCATTCCTATTTTATTTTTATTTTGAAACAGGATCTCACTAGGTTGATGGGAGTCTTACTATTGCTGAGGCTATCTTTGAGCCTGTACTTCTGTCTCTGCCTCCTAAGTACTGGGTTTATAGGAGTGTGCCACCATCCCTCGCTATACTCCTAGTTTTTATTCTAAAATTTGTTTCCTAAAATTTTTATATTTTAGGAAAATAATCCTTAGGGATGTATTTAGGAAATATATTTTAGGAAAAATACATGTTTGTAAGAATACTTATTAATACATATGGGTTCATAAAAAGTATTGGTTGATGTCAATATTATCTTTCAATAATATCTAATATCAATTTTAATACCTTGATAAAAATCATGGAAACATAATTAAATCAAAGCTTTTTTTTGTTATATAAGATCTAGAGAGTTATTTTCCTGATACTTACTCAACAGTCTCAGCAATCTAATAGTATATTTTTCCAGATTCCAGAGAAATCAAGCTTCATTACCTTTCTACTAGAAAGTTTTCTTTCCTTTTTTCCTTTAAAGTTTAAGCTTAAACTATCAACACATAGCAACTGTCTAGTGTTTTTTTTCTGGAGAAATGCAGGGTAAATTCTTATCTATGTTTTCCAAATCTAGTCTATGTTCATAAACCAGGCTGCGGGGATGCACCCAGGTGGTTCATTTTGTAAACACACTTAAATCATACTCCCTGGACAATCGAATACAGCGATACAGGTTTAGAGCTCTAGAATGTGCACTTCTAAAGCCACCTTAGTTATATTGATCACCAACCTGCAATGGCAATCACTGATCCATCTGTCAACTTCAAATGTTTATTGTGAGTGCAGTATACCACTCAGGGAGGTACATTTGGTATTGAAATTAGAAGACACAAAGAAAACTGAGTTCATCCCAAATCTATATAGAAACCACTTTGAAAAGAAGAGCTGAGACAGAGACTTCAATTGTGTAAACACTTTAAGAAATATATATTACTTTTTGTGTTAAGCTTGGTGATGAGATCTTGTTTCTGCAGAATGAGAAGAGACTAAAGTGTAATTTTCAATAAAGCCAACTCAACTCAACACATATTGTCGAGATAAAACACTCTTCTCCAACAGATGGATTTTGATGACCTTATTAGAAACTCTGCGGGAAAGACCTTTTGGTGGCTAAATCTATAGCTGGTTTCTGATGAAAACTTAGTCAATAAATAAACCATTATGAAGCTGAATTATAAAACTGCAATTCATACTAAATTTGTCACAAACATATTATGTGAAGAATTCAGGTGCACACAACAGGAAATATTAGTATTTCTTGCAATAAGAGAGGAGAATTAATAAATATGATTGCTCTCTTTCATTCTCTGACACCAACTAACATTAAAAACTTGGAAAATCTCATTAAGCTTATGTTCTTTAGTTCTCTGTCTGAAAAAAATAAAGAAATTAAAAGAGACACATTGAATGTTAAACATATTTCAAGATCATTTTATATTAGGCATGCCAATAGATACAAAATATTTACAATAAGATTAAAATAGAGACTCTGGACTCAGGAGGGTATTGTAAATCAAAAGTCATATTTATTAATATTTGTAATACAACATTAAATAGAATGTGTGAAGTATAAGAGTTAAAAAATGTTGCATAAGTTATAAGGAGAGACATATTTTTGCATGGGACTTCAGGAAAGGTTTTTTTGTGTTAACATTTGAAGAAAGAATAGAATTCCCAACCACATCATAGAGGCCAATTGTCTTTACTCAGTTTACTGATTAAAATGTTAATCTCACCTAGAAACACCCTCAGATTCTCACACTCAGAATAATGTATGACTGGGTGTCCGGATATTATATTCAATGCAATACTTTATTCTTTATCAGTACATGCCCACGTGACACTAATGGAGGTGAAACATGAAAAAGACAAACAAGGGGTCATAGCAAAATGAAAAAGAACTTTTGATGAAGTCATCCCAACATAATGATATGGGGCTTACCACAGACATGGCGTCATTTTATGGCCCAGGCTTATGTATACTTCATGTCTTCACTCTGCTGCCTGTCATTATCAGGCTTAAGGCACAGTTCACATCATACACTCTGAAGAAAAATTTATTTTCCCCAACTAACTTCCATCAAAGTAGTAATGCACTACATTGACCTACAACCTCACTTTAACCATTGAACACACCCATTTTTTAGTATCTAACAAATTGTATCATAATTACCTATTTGTCTATTATTCTAAACACCTAGTCCCTTAACAATAGTACAAATGTCTGTATGTGGAAAAGAGTTAACCAAGTTCTTGGAACCCAGGGGTTCAGTAAGTGCTCAGTGAATGGTTAAAACTAAATGTCACTACTCTATTTCATTGTCTCAATTTCTCATCTGAATTTAACGTGTCTATCTTAGTGATATATAAGGTGCCTCAACTTGTGCAAGCACAACTCTATGAAATTCCAACCTCATTATATCCTCTAACACTCTTGGCCACATACCTCAAAAATTTAACATTTTATTACAAAGTATCTCTTCATTATTGGATTCTTCTTGGCCTTTAATTGTGAATTCCAATTTTGGGAGGGGGGGGAATGGAAGAACAATTAGTTAACAGTTGCTTCCTGCTGTATCCATTTACAATGCTCACCTTAAAGTTTACACTTGTATCATAGTTCAAATACATATAATTCTTTTTCGTGTACTTCTCATTGGTGCATTTTAATTATACATCATGGTGAGGTTAAAAGTCATACCAGCAAACATGTGCACAGGTCTTGGTGTGTTTTCCTGTTGAGTGAGGCCCCACACCACTCAACACCCCTCTCCTGTACATAATAGTGACATTGTTAGATATACCTGCATACATTGGCACAGCATAATTTGAACTGTTTCTTTCATCAGTTTTTCCTTTTTTCCTCTTCTTCTCTCTCCCTTTATCCTCTTCCACTATTCTATTGATCACTCTCCTCGATTATCTAAATTCCCTTCTCTTTTCTATTATCTCTAACTTCCTCATATGAGAGAAAACATTCAACCCTTGACTTTCAGAGGCTGGTTGCTATCAGCTACTAATTTTTTACACCTTATTTCAAAATTTGCATCTCTAATCCTGTTTCAGTTTTCATTCTCACAGCTGTAATACAAAACACCAGACCACTACAACCTAGAGGAAGATTTATTTGCTCACAGTTCTGGAGATTTCAGTCCATATTAAGCCAGGTGAAGTATGTGAAGCTCAGGGCATGTTGGCAGGAAGAGGAGAGAGAAAAGAGCACTAGGGTTCTGTTCTCACATCATGGAGACCAGAAGAAAGACAGAGAAAAAACAAGGGGAGGAAAGACCACATATAATCCCCAAGGACCACACTACAAGAAACTCCTCCTCAGCAGCCAGGCCCCAGTTCCAATATGGCTTCTTTGTCTCCATGAGGTGTAGAGGAACATTCTAAATCCAAACCACCACAAGTCCTTGACAAAAATTTTCAGTAAGTAATTTTGTTTCTGCAAAGGCATATTTTTAAATTCTGACCTGTTTCTTAGTTTGTAAATCAGAATAGTATTTAATGCCTACCTCAGAGTTATTGTTAGAACCAAATAAGATCACACAGTAAGGTCTTTAGTAAGAGATTTGATGCAGAACTCGAGTTAAAGAAATGAATATGAATATCTGTAGCAGTTACATAGTCAACAATTGCTATAACTACTTTTGGGGGTATTGGGTATACAACCCAGGTCCTCACACATGCCAGGCAAGCTCTCTACCATGAAAAAGCATTCCCAGCCTTAAGTGCTACTTCATAGAAACTTTGAAAACCATTGTAGTTTTAGATAGTCACCACAGTTATGGATGAACTTCAGTTCATTTATAGTTGTGGGAATTGAGTTTGAATATAATCTTTGATGCACCCTTAAACTCTCTTAATGGTTCTTAAAGGTAACCAGATTAATGGTTTAGTCTAATTAACCTCATTAAAGAAAAATTCTGTCTGCTGATTTAGATTATTTAAAGTCAAAATGCCCATTTCAAGTGAAATTATTCAGTCACGAAAAGTAAAAAAAAACGTATACTCTCCCTAATATGTGGATGCTAGGGAGATAATGGGGCATAAGAGGAACTCCAGATGAAGAAAGAGAAACCTTAGATGAGCAAAGAAGGTGCCTTAATTGAAGGTGATGGGGAGGGGGGACACCCTAATGCACATGATGTACTTTCACAAACATATCAAAGTCAAACTGAACCTGAGAAGGAGGGAGGGCAAGGGAGTGGGAGTGGGGCAAGAATTGAAGAAGGGTTAAATGAGAAATGTGTGCATGTATGCCTTTACCAGCTTGTACCTAACAAAGATGAATGATTACAATGCACCAATTAAAAAAAATTTTTAAAAAGCCCATTTCAGAAATCAATCAGTGTTTTGTTTGGCATGTTATCAAAGGACATGGCCTATTTGTAAATATTTCTAAAACTGACTATAATTCAAGTAGATTGAATTTCAGCCTAATGGTCTGGATTAAGTAGAGAGAGACTTTTTTTTTAAGTCATGAAGATCAATATTTAATAGGAATGATATAAAGTATAAAATCTGTCAGATTTTCTCTATTTCACTTAAGATTCACTTTTGAAGTGTTTCACATTTTTCAACATAAATTTATTAATCTAATATCTTTGAAAATAAGAATACTTAGGAATGTCACCCTGAAAAACACTTCGAAGTTCTTTAATGTTACATCTTTTCTCTTATAATTAGAAAATTTAAATTTCTTTGAATGAATGGTAGAATATATATTTCCACATATCATTTCTGAAATGGCAGGAGACTATGTAACTTAATCCATTATGCTAGAACAGGCTAAACTTCCCCAAATTTGAACATGAAAACTATGTTTTGTCAAATACAAAACACAATAAAAACATCCCACAGAGTTGAGCACAGGGGAATAATGCCTATTCAGCTCAGGTTTTCACTTTCATTTCTAAAAACATTCTACATTCCTTTCTATAACTATAGAACTTTTTTCTTTGTTGTCAAACAAAGAGGCAGATATAGTATAGCCTTAATGTTTTAGTGCTTTTATAATAAAATATTTTATATTAGACATTTTTTCCCCACAACATCATTAAATTTGCTGCAGAATTGCTATGGGCTTAATACAAATTTAGAAAGCAAAAGGAAAACATATTACTCCATGTACTATTCCATCAACTGTCAACCATGAGCAAGAAAGCTAATAGCAAAATGTCTTTTTCTTTTCAAACTAAACTCACTTTACTCAGAAAACACATTCTGGCCCTCTCAACATGTTAAACTTTTCTTTCCATATATTAATTAGAATGCCTATTTAAATTACATTCTGAATTATGAAAATCTCAAGATAAAAACAAAAGGCTAGTGTTTACCGTTATATGTTCCAAAGAACAATAGCTTTAAAAAAAAAAAAAGACAATAGCAGGCACTATTTTAAAAACAAACAACAAAAAGATTTCATTTTCACAAGAGTGGGAGAAACTCTGGGTCAAACAGAATAAAATATCAGTAAATATGTGGGCCTTTAGCATGCTAATTCGTATTGTGACTCTCCAAGATATAAAAAGCAGCATTTGTCAAAAAGGGATTATGGAACCGCCCCCCACCCCTTATAGCTGGTTTTCATTTATTTCTTCATTGATAGAATAATTATTTAGTGTATGTTTACTATGCTTTGACTTTTCTCCAACTTACACTCCTGAAGGCAGAGACAGAAATAGAGAAATAGGTACATAAATTGTGTTAAATGTTAAGTAATGGGCAGATGAGTATAATGAGAGCACAGAATCACACAGAATCTATGGGGATGGATAACTACTGACTAGACATAGAAAGAATTAGGAAAGAAAATCAGCCAGAGAAAGCAAAGGTGAAAAGAGTTAAGTATATCTGTGTCACAGGAATTTAGCAGAGGCTACTAAGTCTAGAGAAGAACTATAGGAGGAGTAGGGAGCAGTAGGACATGAGGTTGGTGATACATCACAGTGATACATGCATATCTATGCTTAGAGCAGCAAAATTCACAATAGCCAAATTATGGAACCAGTCTAGGTGTCCATCAACAGATTAATGGATGTCAAAGCTGTGTTATATTCACACAGTGGAATTTTAGTCATAAAGAATAACAGAGTTATGTCATTTGGAGGAAAATGGATGGAACTAGAGACTATCATACTGAGATAAGTCAGTCTCAGAAAGTGAATGATCATTATGTTTTCTCTCATATGTGAAAGCTAGAGAGAAATTGGGAGACAAAATGGACCTCATGTAAATGAGGAGGATAACAGTGGAATAGTGGAAGGGGATTTGGAGAAGGAGGCAGGGAAGGGAAAAGGAAGACTTGATGAAAGACAATTAAAATAACGCTATGCACATATATGAAATTATCAACACCAATCTTAATAATATGTACAGAGACAAAGGTAAAGGGGTGGAATCCAGAGAGAACACACACAACTACTGTGTGCATATATGTTTCTATCATTCTGAATTTCATTATGATACATAATTGCAATCCACAAATAAAAGTATATTTAAAAATATAAAAAAGACATGAGATTGGAGAAGGAGGCAGATCATGTAGGTATTCCACAGCATGGCAAAATGTTTAGAATTTATTATAAACACAATACATAGCATATTACTAATGATAGTAATAAAAGAAAGAACAAGTAAATATGAGCAGCACAAAGGTAGGTAAGTACAGCACACCATTTGGCCTATCATAAGCACCCTGTAATTTTGTTGAATTAAGAACCAGAAATTTATGGTTCATAGAAAGGAAATATAAATTCAGCAGAAAACAAAACATGAATATCTAATGTCACATTTTATCCATGCCATTAATAACTCATACATATTACTAAGATTAAAAAAAAGAAGTATGGGAAATAGTTATAGTGAGATCTCATTCAGAATATATTTGTAGAGTTTATAAATGATTTTTCCCTATACTTATAAAATTATTCAGAGTCCACAGGGGTTGCTTACATTTTCAAGATGTTTCACTGTATTGTATTAGTGAAATAAATGTTATAGTACATTTTTAATGTGTTTGGAGGGTTTCAGAATTCTCGGGATATTTACCATATATAACAAGGCTCTACTCAGTGTATGGATACTCTATACCAAATAAGACATTCTTGAGAATACAAATTGTCACTAAAACACAATTTCCTAGTAAAAAACATGTTTTATCTTAAGTAAAAATGTCTAAGTTACCTTAAGTTATAATAATAACCTTTTCTTAACTACATAGTTTATTATAATATATTTCTAGTAAATCTACATATTTATGTGGTAATTTTATGCAGACAACTAACTATGTAAATATGTAATATAGAGGTAGAAAAAACATCTAATTGCACAGTAATACCCTTCCATATTTGGTGTAAACATCTTTAGCTAAAATTACAATATAATCACATATACATAAATGTTTAGCTAACTAGTAATTATAGCATAATTATTGCCATGTTCATGATGAAAGTGATATATGAAAAGATATTTTCAATAGCTTTGGAACCATGAATCTGCCTTCATATTAATTGCAGCTAATTTCAAAAGTTGATTACAAATAAAATATTAACCTCTAACTGCAAATGCTTAATAGTTATTCAAAAACATAATGATTATTAACCAAAAAGAAAATATAGGTTTAGGGGAAAAGTGTGTATTTTGAGACAGAAAGTTAATATTTATTCACTATGCATAGTTCAGCTGAGGAAAATAATTTTAGTAGATAAAGATCATCTTAGTTGTGCTAATTTCTAAGCACTAATGTCTGCGTTTGATTTTTTTTATTTTTAGATTTAAAATATATGATCTATAATATTACATTTAATTTTTCTTCAATATTGGACTTTTTTTGAGCGGTAGTACTTGGAGATCAAACCCATCAAGTTATATCTCTATCCTTTTGTATTTATTTATTTTTTGAGGCAGAGTCTCACTAAATTCCACAATCAGGCCTCAAACTTGCCATCCTCCTCCTTCAGTCTCCTGAGTGCTGGGATTATAGGCCTGTACCACCGCACCTCACTGACTAAAATATGCTAATATTAAGATTTGGAGTGGTTAAAATGTGGTCAGGAATTTAAACTGTGAACATTATTTTTAATTACCTGAATATTTCTTTTGAAGAATTGAGATAAGCCATAAAGTTGTTGAATTCACTAAATTCAGAAGGACAAATATAGAGTCAAAAATTTAGATCATTATAGAAATAATGTTAATGCCCTAAAGATGAATTGCTGGTAGAAATGATTAAATATGTTGACTAAAGATGAAAAATTTTAAATATATATATAAATATTTATATATTTATATATATATAAAATTTAAATATATATATTATATTATATATAATATATATAATATATAATATAATAATATATATAAAATATATATTTTATATATAATATATAATATATATAATATATTATATATTTTATATATAATATATATATATATAAATTTTTCATCTTTATATATATATATTTAAACAAAATAATTCTATAATCAGAGTTTTGGAGAGAAGTAAAATAAGAGAGAGTGGTTTTTGTGTGTGTTTTTATTTTGTTTTGATTTTTAAATGAGGCATTCCTTTGAGGAACTTCTAGTTTAAGGACTTACTGATGGAGGAAAAGATGAGATGATGCTGTGAAGTGTCTTAGAACCTCATCTTTTTCTTTGGAACTCATGAGATAAATGACATGCAGTTTTAATTTCAAGATATTTGAGTTCCATTTAGATATCTTTAGAGTTGCACTTGGAAGGAAATACCAAGTAGGTCTTTTATCTACCAGTACTATTGACTATTTCTTATACCTAGTCATACCATTTGAATACAGAAGCACTTAACATTGACCCTGAACACGGATGATGCAAAGTCATGTTAGTAAGAATCATAATTCCTACTTCTAAAGGTTGCTGTGAACATTAAATAAAAGTAAAATGTATTATAACTGTTAATATGTTTATATATTTGAGATATTTTATTTATTTTATTATTATTACATTAGAAAACTGGCTAGTTAGACCAATGACCTTCTAGTGTTTGAGCAGTTGCTTGGGTATTGAAGAGACATAGCTCCTTCAGGGTCCTTCCATGTTGCTTCCTATGAAATCATTCCTGGATTAGGAAAAGTACTGTAGAATAGATAGCATGCGCTTTCTAGTAGGTAGCTTCTATTCTTTTTACCTACATGTCTGTGCAGATATGTTTACACACATATATAGTGCATTGACATATCCATGATATCTGTGTGTTTGCACACATATATGCATATCTATGTACACACCCTCATTTATGTTTGCCAAGAATTATCAAAACACCAGTTATTAATTCTGCCTTCTTCTGGGACTAGGGACTAATACCTGTACCATATTACCATATTACCATTGTGTTGACTGCTGGATTGTGTGTGTTGGGGAGGATACTGGGGATTGAACCCAGGGACATTCTATTTCTGTTCTACATCCTCAACATTATTTCATTATTATTATTATTTATTTTTTTTTTAGAGAGAGGGTCTCACTAAATTGCTGAGACTGGCCTAAAACTTGTGATTCTCCTGTCTCAGCCTCCAAGTACTGGGTTATAGGAGTGCACCACCCCTATTCCCTGCTATATTGCCCATCCCCCAAAGTAGTTTGAGTTTCTGAAACTACAGTGTGGCTGGCTGACAATGACATCTGTGGAACCAAATAAAAATCCCAGGGCAAGCATATTTCCCTATGTAGGAATTTCAAAGAGAAAAAGAGTGAGTGTGTATGTACATGTGTGTACATGTGTATATAGTTTTTATAAATAATCGTCTTTAACATCAAAGATTATTAGTAAATATTTCAATTAAATAAATGATAAAAATATATTTACTATGTAATAAAGACTGAAATTTTTAAACATACTTGTCTATTTAAATAAATAATTTCTATAGTCAACGTTTTGAGGAAAAATGAAACAAGAAAGTAAGTAGCTAAATGTAATTTTTTTTTTAAATATAGGATTCCTTGAGGAATTTCTAGTTTAAGGACTCCCTGATGGAGGAAATGATGAGATGATGTTGTGAAGTGTCTTAGAGCCCAATCTTTCTATCTTTGGAACTCATTTTGAATAAAATAAACACTATCAGTAAACTGAATAAAACCATATGGTGAGAAAATCAGGTTTTATATTAAATCATATAGTAGACCTAAAATATGGAATAATAATGATCTTTTATGCTCAATATGATTTCTTTTGAGAAGTCTGATTTCTGGTAAAAGATAAATATATCTGAGATAGGAAAGTTCAGCAAATGCATTTAGAAATTGTAATACATCTTTTTAAAAACACAGTAGGAAATGAAAGAAAGAAATCACTTTGGAAAACTTATTCCAACATAGTAATAAATAAATAAAGATCTTCCTGCCAAGGCATCTAGCACTAAATGCCTTTCTGCAAATTAAAGTTATACTTGAATTCAAACTGAGTAAAAAACAAAAATAATACTAATCACCTTGAATATTCCTTCCCCAGTTCAGAAATGGAAAATAAATATTATGACTGTAAATAAATTCATAAATAATTAGTAACAATTTCTTAGTAACTGTATAAAAATTAGAAAAATTAAATGACTATCCTTTACATTAGAAAAATTACATTTGAACTATTAGGAACATTAATTTCAAAGGGCTGGTAGAATTAACCTTTCAGATGAACTTAAGTTTCATGTAATGTATATGGTAGCTTTCATTTCCAAAGTTCATGTGCTAATTTATGTAAATCTGGATGTAAATTAGATTTGATTTTGAATCCCTTAACTATCTCCAGCTGTATCTTGATTTCTCCTCAGAGAAAATCCAATCACAATCTTGAAATTGAAGAAGATATTCAAAATAATTAATAATGGATATGTTATAAGCCAAAATGCTCCAAGCAAAGGTGATCTATAGTTATCAAATATGGATATGTACCAATACAATCCTAAGTGAAAAGCGACGTTTCTTCTATTAAAATCTAGGTGTATGTTACTGCTACCCAAGCCTTTACTTTTCCCTGAGTATAACAACGTGATTTATCAGGATGCCCATTCATGACAAACATGTACAAAGTAAACCATATCTAATTCTAAATCTGATTCTCCTAACCCTGTGATCAATATTCAGAAAATTCTATCATTCAATCTGATAAAAAATGAGCCTATTGTACAAGCCAGAATCCATGAAATCATTCTTGATATGCTAAGGGAAGAATGTAGATAATTTGTAGTAAGCAAATTGCCGATGCTCTGTAAATCATTTTAAAGGTTTTCGAACTTTATTCTAAGTATAATGAATAACTCTATGACTCAAATATCACACTATAACATATGTTTAGACCTGACTTTTCATTCAAGAGTTTTTGCAAAGTTACTCAGTGTTGCTGATTTCTAAGTTGTCTCAGTATCCAACCATGCTATTTTCAAACTATTTATCTCCAGATGTAATTTGCATTTTTATGTGATGAATCCCATCTTTTCTTTTTTATGCATATTTCTAATTTGTTATGTAACATTTGATTACATACTCTTCATAGACTTTTAAATACCTTCATTTAACAATGGCTAAAATTTTCTTGAACACTCTAATTACTTTTCTCCTTGTTATTATTATTTAATAGAATTATTAAATGACATCAGGCATACTATCTGTCTTTCAAGTTATTTTCCTCAATGTATTAGCTCCTATATCCTTATTATGTTCAAGTAAACTTTTCAACACATTAGATTCAATGAAAATCATACCTGTAGAAGAAATTGTATCAGATACATATAACATGTTTTAGTGAATTTTTATAAATATATCATAATATTAATTTATAAATTATCTCATGTGATTAACATTTCCTTACACAATGATGTTTTCCATAAATTTAAAAAATTTTCTCTTGCATTTCTGAAATGCAAGGCTAACCAATATTATATCTTATAAATTATTTAGAAGATAATGCAATAACAATTAATATACCTTCATTTTCGACCTAGAGTTTGGTTGAGGATTTCCAGCTTAATTTTTTTTCCCAGAAAGAGATTTTTTAAAAAAAATTAAATGAAAGACTACCACTTAATCAGTCCTTTATCTTTTGTTTATTCATGGAATGGTTACTTTTGTTGTATAATAAATTACTATTTGAAAGATAAAATTGAACCAGACTAAAATTCAGTCTTTGAAGAGTTAGCATCTTTGTTTCACATAGCAGGTATTAGACAACCAGGTGCTGTGGAATGAGCCTGAAATTCCAGTATTTGGGAGGCTGAAACAGAAGGATCACAGGTTCAAAGCCAGTCTCCGAAATTTACCAAGAACTTCTTTCAAAATAAGTAATATAAAAAGGGAGCTTGGGGGTTTTGGTTGGTAGTAGAATGTCCTTGGACTCAACCTTGAGATTTCACCTAACTCCAGTCAGAATGGCAATCATAAAAAACACGAACAACAGAGAGAGAGAGAGAGAGAGAGAGAGAGAGAGAGAGAGAGAGAGAGAGAGAGAGAGAGAGAGAGACAGAGGCAGCCTGGGTGGGGAGAGGGGGAGGTAAAGTGTACCTAGAATCCCATAATCCCAGTACTTGGTAGACTGAGACAGGGGAATTGCAGGTGTATCCTATGATCTGGCTATAACACTCCTAGGTATCTTTCCCAAGAGACTTAAATCAAAATATTATAGTGATATATACATACCCATGTTTATAACAGCACAATTCACAATAGCCAAATTATGGAACCAGCCTAGGTATCCATCAACAGATGAATGGATTATAAAATTTGGGGATATACACACAATGGAATTCTACTCAGCAATAAAGAAGAATAAAATTATATCATTTGCCGGAAAATGGATGGACCTGGAGAAAATTGTGCTAAATAAGATTAGCCAGTCACAGAAAGTCGTATGTTTTCTCTTACATGCAGAACCTAGGGAGTAATTGGGATACAAGAGGGACATTAGATAATGGCGAAGAAACCCCAAAGAGAGAGGTAGTCTAGGGGAGGATAAAGGTGGGGGGAGAATTAATAAAAGAAACAATTTCATTGACCTTATGTACATATATGAAAGTACCAATGCCAATCTTTGTTTTAATTTTTATTTTTATTCATACATCGTAAGCATACATCTTTGTTAGGTACAAATTGATAATGATATATGTGCTCACAATTCTCATTTGACCCCTTCCCCAAATTCCCACCCCGCTCCCTCGCCCTCTCTCCCTCTCAAGTTCAGTTTAGTGAGTAACCTTGATGTACATTAGTGTGCCCCCCCCAACTCCTTTGGTTAAATCAACTTCTTTGCTTTCGAGGGTCTCTCCTTTTTCATCTGGAGATCCCCTTATGCCCCATCTTCTCCCCAGCATCCGCATATTAGGGAGAACATATGCTTCTTTACTTTTTGTGACTGGCTAATCTCACTTAACATAATGTTTTCCAGTTGCATCCATTTCCCTGCAAAGAACATGATTTTGTTCTTCTTTATGGCTGAGTAAAATTCCATTGTGTACATATCCCATAGTTTTGTAATCCATTCATCTGTCGATGGACACCTTGGCTGCTTCCGTAGTTTGGCTATTGTAAATTGTGCAGCTATAAACATAGATACACTTACGTCGGTCTGATAGTTTGGTTTCCATTCTTTTGGGTAGATACCCAGTAGTGGTATTGCTGGGTCATATGGTAGGTTCATTCCCATTTGTCTGAGGATCCTCCATACTGTTTTCCAAAGTGGTTGCACTAGTTTGCAATCCCACCAATAGTGTATTAGAGTTCCCACTTCTCCATACCCTCGCCAGCAGTTGTTGTTGTTCGTGTTTTTTTATGATTGCCATTCTGACTGGAGTTAGGTGAAATCTCAAGGTACTTTTGATTTGCATCTCTCTGATTGCTAATGATGTTGAACATTTCCTCATACATTTATTGGCCATTTGTATTTTTTTTTGGTGAAGTGTCTATTTAGCTTAATATCCTGTCTGGGGAGGAGAGGCAGTGGGAAAAGAGCCAGGAAAAGCTCACCAAGTGCTGTGTGCATGTATGTCCCTATCATTCTGAATTACATTATAATGTGAGACTACAGTGCACCAATAAAGGTATATATTTAAAAAATACAATAAGATAAACCTGGATAACAATAATATACTGTACATTTCAAAAAGCTGGAAGAAAGGACTTTGAAAGTTGTTACCATAAAGAAATGGCAAATATTTGAGGAGACAAATATGTTTAATCTGATTTAAATATTACACAATGACTACATGTATCACACACCACATGATACCCCATACATATATACAATTTTATTTTTATGAATCAGAAATAAATTTAATAAAATATTAAGAAATTTTAAGAGGGAACAATAAAAATATGCCAAAAGTTTTATGCATAATTGTATATACTAAATTTATTTTTACCTAAAATTTGTAAAACTTAATCTGCAAAAATGTTGGAGACTAAGTACATGTAAAATATGATGAAATTCATATTGTCAAAGATTATACATATATAATTATTTAATTATTAAAGAATAAATGTATACACTTCTGTTAAATGATGAAAGAACAAAAATTAGTGCAGTCCCAATGACCCCCACTTTATTATGTAGGCACTAATGCATATGTGTATATAATGATGGCAAAAGTGGAAAAATAAACAAAGATTATTCTGAGGACTGTGGATCTAGATAGTATTTCAAGCGTTCTACACTAGATCCTAAAAACCATATTATTGTTTTTATAAAATGTGTTGCAGTAGCATATGGTCCATACTGCACACTTAAAAACAATGTGATAAACAATGGAGAACCCTGAAAGATAAGAATTACTGTTATAGTACAAGATGGGAGCAGAGTTTGTGAATTATGAGAATAATTATTTCCATTAAAACAATGAAGTGCCAAGTGTGGTGGCACATACATACTCTTAATCCCAGTACTTGGGAGGCTGAGACAGGAGGAGCCATCACAGTTTCAAGGCCAGTCTCACTGACTAAAGGAGGACCTCAGCAACTTAGTGAGACCCTGTTTGAAAATCAACAATAAAATAGGGCTGGGGGTGTAACTGAGAAGTGGAATGCCACCAAGAAGAAGAAGAAAAAGAAGAAGAAGAAGGAGGAGGAGGAGGAGAAGAAGAAGAAGAAGAAGAAGAAGAAGAAGAAGAAGAAGAAGGAGGAGGAGGAGGAGGAGGAGGAGGAGAAGAAGAAGAAGAAGAAGAAGAAGAAGAAGAAGAAGAAGAAGAAGAAGAAGAAAACACAGAAGAAAGCAAGGAAGAAAAGATGGAAGGAAGGAAAAGAGAGAGGAAGGGAGGGAGGGAAAGGAGCAAAAGAAAAAGAGAAAATATGTTCTTTAACTTAGCAAGATCCTGTTTCAAATAAAGGAAAAATAAAAGGGGCATGGGATTGCATTAAACTGAAGAGTTTCTGTGCAGTAAAGGAAAATATCAAGAACCTCAACAGAGAGCCCACAGAGTGGGAGAAAAATTTTGCCAGCTACTCTTCTGATAGAGGACTAATATCTAGGATATACAGAGAACTCAAGAAACTCACAGCTTAGAAAAAAATAACCCAGTCAAAAAAGAGGCAAAGGATCTAAATAGACACCTCACAAAAGAAGAAATACAAATGGCCAATAAATGTATGAGGAAATATTCTACATCATTAGCAATAAGAGAGATGCAAGTCAAAACTACTTTGAAACTTCACCTTACTCCAATCAGAATGACAATCATAAAAACATGAACAACAACTGCTGGCAAGGGTATGGAGAAGTGGGAACCCTAATATACTGTTGGTGAGATTGCAAATTAGTTCAACCACTTTGGAAAACAGTATGGAGGATCCTCAGATGACTGGGAATGAACCTACCATATGATCCAGCAATACCATTTCTGGGTATCTACCCAAAAGAATGGAAACCAAACTATCAGACCGACACATGTGTATGTATGATTATAGCTACACAATTCACAATTGCCAAACTATGGAAACATCCAAGATGTCCATTGACAGATGAGTGGATTACAAAACTTTGGGATATGTACACAATGGAATTTTACTCAGCCATAAAGAAGAACAAAATCATGTTCTTTGCAGGGAAATGGATGCAACTGGAAAACATTATGTTAAGTGAGATTAGTCAGTCATGAAGAGTAAAAAAGCATATGTTCTCCCTAATATGCGGATTCTAGGGATAAAATGAGGCATAAGAGAGACTCCAGATGAAAAAGGAGAAACCCTAGATAAGCAAAGAAGTTGACTTAACTGAAGTTGGTGGGTGGGGGGGGCACCCTAATGCAGTTCATGTACTTTACAAATATATCAAAGTCAATCACTAAACTGAACTTGATAAGGAAGTGGTGAGGGAGTGAGGTGGGAACTGGGAAAGGGGTTAAATGAGAAATGTGTGCATATATGACTTTATCAGTTTGTACCTAACAAAGATGTATGATTGCAATGCACCAAATAATAAAAAAGACATAAAAAAGAGAAAGATGAACATATGCTTTTTATAGTAAAAGGAATAGTTATTTTAATGAGGTCACAGCAAAGGTTGCATGAAGAATAAAGAAAGCCATTCTAAGAAAGTTAGAGTTTTCCCAAACAGTTCTAATAATCTATTTCAAAGTAAAAATTAAAATAGGGCTGGGGATGTAACAGCTCAGAGGTAGAATGCCTCTAGTTATTCTCTAAGATAAAAAATACATTCTCTTCTATCAACTTTGGTGTTATAAGTTAAAACATCCAACTTTTGGAAAATGGTATAATCAATATTTTTTAAGTTGGGTGTGGTAGCACACTTCTGTATTCCTAGTTCTTGGGAGTATGAGACATGAGGATGCCAGGTTCCAAGCCAGCCTAAACAATTTAGCAAAGACCTCAGCAACTTAGTGAGACCCTCTTTCAAAGTAAAAAGTAAAATATGGCTGGGGACATAGCTCAGAGGTAGAATGCTCTTGGATTCAATCCCTCGTACCACAAAAATAAATAAATAAATAGATAAATTAGCATTTTAAAAACTTGCACTACTAATATTGTAAATGTCCTTAGTCTCACAACTTTATACAACTTAAAATGTATTTTAAAATCATGAATTTCTAGATTTCTTTTTCAGAGTAAAACATTGAAATTATTTTTATAACATTATAAATTGATTTTTCATGTCTCTAAGTTAGAGCAATTCATTAACACCCTTAGACCTAAAACACCAGCACTCAACTGTTGAATTCATGTATTGCACGCAGCCATTATTTTATAGTTTGGGATAAATATATAACATTCAAATAATACAATTATAATTAATTTTTTTTGTTCAATTTTTTTTTCCAAATTAAAAATTTACAAAAGAGCTCACTCCAGAAGTCTCCATCACCCTTTTGGAATGATTTTGATTTTTCTTTTTTGACAGCTGGAAAAACCAACGTTTTTCAACAATACACAAAAATCAGTGATTGGTTTGGAAGAAAAGCAGCACAGAAGTTAGAAATCTATGTGCTGGAATCAGACTACTGGTCTACAAACCCATCTCTGGGTTTACTTACTACCTATATAATGGTAGGCAAACTATTTACTCTCTCTGTGCTAGTATTTTCTCATCAACAAAATGAAAGCAGCAACAGAGTTTGTTTAACTGAAAATCTTAAAAATTAAATAGTATGATAATCTCTGAGTACTGGTATACATACCTAACACATAATCAATGCTCAATAAAGGTATGTTATTATTTTACTTTAAATATGTGTATGAAAGCACAGAAAACAATGCATCTGATTCCATTCTTTCAAAGGAACACTATTCTAAATGCTGAGTAATTTCTTATGAGACCTGACGGATATAATCATAGCTCTTTTTTTCTATTGTTTCCTCTGGAGTTATTCAGAAATACATTTCCTTTAAGCAAGTTCTAATGGTTGTCACTATGATTTAAAGCTTCCTACAGAATCTTTCACATAGGGCATGGCTGCCTAAATTACTTTGGACCTAATTTTAGATAAACTGCCATAGCAAGTGTTGAATAAATGCATGAGTAAGCAAAGTAAGGCAAAACAGATATTTAACATTTGTGACTGCTGTTATCTTTCTGGAGTGTTTGAATAGAAGCAGTTTAAGTTGGTTAATTAGGTTCCCCCCTACAACAAAAATTCCTGCTCAGAAACACTACATTACATTCATCATTTCTTTAAATGGCTTGTCACTGATTTATCTCTAGTTTAAGAGAGAGAAGAGAGTCCAGATCAATTTCAGATGTATGCCTTCTAAGACATCATCTCATCTCTTAACACAAAAATCCCAAAATATGAAATGAAACTCCATTTAAAATGCATTTGGGCCAGTGGTATTTTTCAGAAGGAAAGCTCCATAACCCATAAGATGATGTCTTGATAAAATTAAGTTCTATTCTATGGCCACTATATACATGCTGGTTATACATTATAGTTATTAAATTGGATGATTACCTTAAAAATAAAAGACATTTAGTCCAATTCATTTGACAAGGTAGAAAATGGAATAAATGACATTCTACAAACTGAAGTTGGATTTTCCATACAACTGAAACTATAATAGGAAGAAAAGCATGAATCACATGTGAAGCTGTTCCTTCCACCTTTCTCTTCTCTCCCTCCATGTGCATGATAAGCACAAAAGGCTTCTTACAGAGTGACTAAAAATGTATTAGAAGATGATTGGAATTTAGCAATGTTATTTTCCAAATTATTGAGTATTAAAATGACCTTTGATTAGTGTTTGTGAATAATTTCCTCTTTGTCTACAATGAATTTGCTTTAGGCAGCCATAGCAGAAGATTCAGAAATTGACCTCTGAAACTCTCCAAAACCCAATATTACAAGTGCTTCTACTGAACCGAATGCAAACTTTAAATGCAAATTGACCACAAAATGAAATCAATAAAGTGCACCCACATGCTAAATGAGATCAAAAGAAAAAAAATAAGAAAATAGACAAATCAATAACTTGATGAAAGATGACTAAATGTAAAAGTTGTTATTATCAATCATAAGCACCAAACTCACTTTTAAAATGTCAGGAGGAAAGCTGAACTCTTAAAAGAAAGGAAAAATAGGTGCTTTATTAATTAAAAAAGCATAGTTCTCCTCTTGAAAATTGAATTTTTGCAACTTTATGTCATTCTCATAATTACAGCAAAAGCCTTTATTGATGGTTGGATCATTTAACATTCTTCCAAGGCCTCTGTAGTTTATATTCAATCACGATAGATTTAGTAGATACCAGACACAGTGAAGAGGTTTTTTTGTACAGTTTTGGGAAACTGTTCTGAACCCTTAGAATTATGACATCTGTGAGAAAGTTCATTTACTGATTAAAACAAATCCAGAGTTCAGTAAAGCTACACCAGTGCAAAAACATTTTTTTTTTTAGTAAAAAAGAATTTTAAAACTGGATCTCCTGGCCTACAACCACACATCCTCAATATTAAGCCAGTAATTCCAATTGCTACTAGTTAGTTGAGCCAATACAAAAGACTACCCTTTGCCAACACTGCTTTACAGTTTACTAAGATTAAAATTGTTCTTTTTTTGGTCATGCAGGCTTCTCCTCCAAGCCAGAGGACTGGCTGCAGTCTTAGCAGATGAATCATAGATTTTCTATAGTTATGGAGACCATATTTTCCTTGGGGTTTTCTGATTCTAATTTCTGTTTCCTTGTCCTTAATGTAATTCTTCCTGGTTTCTTTCCCACCTGTTAATTTCTCAATTTTTGATCTCCATATGTATTCTACTATCCCCAAAAGATCTTCTGTTATCTTTTCACTCAATAAGCAGCCTCTACCCACAGCTCATAACTAATGCAGTTGGGTTGAGAATTCCAACTACAACTAGAACAGAGTATTCTTGTTCTCTAGTTCATTGTTCTTCATTTCAGGAGCCTGTTAGAAGTGCAAGATGTGTGGGTTTGTTTCTTAATATTTTATTCTGCTCCACTGGTGTATGGGCTGGAGAATATTATGCAAAGTGAGATTAGTCAGTCACAAAAAGAGAAGAGTCAGATGTTCTACCTCTTATGTGGAAGCTAGGGAGAAATTGGGACACAGAAAGGACTCCAAAGAAGGAGAAACCTTAGTGGGGTGAAGGAGGGGACCTCACTGAGGGAGATGGGAAAGGGGAGGAAGACTTGAAGAGGGAAACACTTCAATGGTCATGATGTGCATGCACAAACTTATCAAAATCAATCACTGTGCTGAATGCAGGTAGGTGGGAAGGGATAGGGAATTTCTGGGAAGGGGAGAGGGGGCTCAATGAGTGCTGTGTGCATGTATGCCTCTATCACCCTGAACTTCATCAAGATGTATGATTGCAATGCACCAATAAAACAAACAAAAAATAAATACAAGCTGCATTTCACCTAGAATGGTTGAATCCAGATCTGTTCTGTAATAAGATCCCCAGGTGATTCACATACACAATGCCAAAACACTGAAGCTAACCCAGCTCATTTGGCTGAGAAGGCAAAATTAAAAAAAAAAAAGATTTCCTGTCTTTATTCCCCTGAGTCATGTAGTTGGAACTGGCAGATGGAAAGCCTGGGACACTGAAGAGAGGCCATCCTCTTTTATCTCTTTCTGTTTCCAAGGGCACAGGTGGAAAGGGCTACTTGAGCACATGCCACTGAAGAAAACTGGCCACCAAACACTCCAGCACTCCCAAAGAGAGATCTCTAACACAGTGCTATCTCATCATCACAATCCATAGTATAATATATTATATACTATTATAATACATAAATATCTGAGATAGATAAATAAATAAAAACTTAACTGCTAGGTAAGCACTTCCAAAAAAAAAGAAAAAAAGAAGTGTTTCTTTTCTTTTTTTTTTTTTTTTTTTTGTGAAAACCAATGAAACAACATGTCACTACTAACAGTATAGAAACAAAGTATGTCAACCATTAACAAGTATCCCAGAAGACCTGGAATAGGAGGAATTCATTTATAGGAGAAACAAAGGTGTCTCCCCTGTAAAAGATGTTTACATGACAACAATGTTTAAAAATTTGAAGATCTGAAGATTGTCTTGTAATGTGAGAGGAGTATTGAAGTCTCCCAGTATAATTACATTGGGATCTATGTGAGTCTTTATATCACAGAGGTTTGTTTTATGAAAGTGACTGCACCTATGTTTGGGGCATAAATATTGATTATTATTATTTCCTCTTGCTGGATTATTATTTTACCAGTAAAAAATGACCTGATTTTTCTCTTCTGATAAGCTTAGGCTTAAAATCTAATTTGTCTAATATCATACTTTCTACTCCTGCTTGTCTTAAAGTTCCACTGGCATGGATTACCTTGTTCCATCCCTTCACCTTTAGTTTGTGGGAATCTTTGCTTGTAAGGTGTGTTTCTTGCAGGAATCGTATAGATGAATTTTGGTTTTTAATCCATTTTGCCACCATGTGTCTTTTTATTGGGGAGTTAAGGCCATTTATATTCAGTGTGATTATTGAGAGATGATTTTTAATTCCTAAAATTTTGAGTTTTAACTTATGTTTGAGGTAATGTTAGTTCTTATTTGCTTAGTTGTTTACTTATTGTTTCTCTGGTTCTGACATTTATTTGTTAGTTATTTGTAGTTAATCTTTTTGAGTATTTTATTTAGTGCTGGTTTGGAAGATATAAATTCTTTCAGCTTCTGTTTGTCATGGAAGGTTTTTATTTCCCAATTTATTTTGAGAGATAGTTTTTCTGGGTAAGAGAATCTTGACTGCAAGGTATTTTCTTGCAGAATTTGGAATATGTTGCTCTAGGCTTTCCTGGCTTTCATGACTTGGTTTGGGAGGTCTGGAGTAATTCTAATTGGTTTGCCTCTAAATTCCACTTGGTCTTTTACTTTTGTCGCCTATAAGATTCTCTCCTTGACCTCTATATTAGTCAATTTGATTATGTGGCATGGTGAACTTTTTCTCTGATCTTGTCTAAAGGGTGCTCTATATTTTTCTTGTACCTGTATGTTGACTTCTCTTTCTATGTTTGGAAAATTTTCTGATATTACTTTTTTGAAAAGATGGTTGATTCCATTAATTTCAACTTCTAATCCTTTTTCTGTGCCTATTATTCCCAGAATAGCTAAAGTAGTTCTTAGCAATGAGAACCATGCAGGAGACATCATAATACTTAACTTCAAACTATACAACAAAGCCACAGTAGTAAAAACATGGTATTGGCACAAAAACAGACACATAGACCAATGGAGCAGAATAGAAGACTCAGAAACAAATTCACACACTTACAGTATATTTAATTTGACAAAGGAGCCAAAAACATACACTGGAAAAAAAAAAAGCCCCTTCAACAAATAGCGTCAGCATAACTGGTTAACTATGTGCAGAAAAATGGAAATAAACCCACGTTCTCAGTCTGTACAAGAGGCAACTTAAGATGGATCAAACATCTGGAACTCAGGCCAGAGACCTTGCAGCTACTTGAAGAGGGCATAGGTCCAACACTTCAACACATAGGCACAGGCAAAAACTTTCTTAACAAAAGCCCAAAGGCATAAGAAACTCAAAGGTAGATCAATACATGGGATTTTATTAAGCTGAAAAGCTTCTGTGCAGCAAAGGAAACTATTAAGACCCTCATCAGAGAGCCCACAGAATGAGAAGAAAATTTTGCCAGGTACTCTCCTCTGATAGAGGACTAATATCTAGAATATACAGAGAATTCAAAAGACTCATAGGTAAGAAAACAACCCAATCAAAAATTGGCAAAGGGTCTAATAGACGCTTCACAAAAGAAGAAATACAAATATCCAATAAATGTATGAGGAAATGTTCTACATCATTAGCAATCAGAGAGACGCAAATAAAAACTACCTTGAGATTTCACGTAACCCCAATTAAAATGGCAATCATCAAAAACACAAACAACAATAAATGCTGGTTAGGGTATGAAGAAGTGGAAATCCTAATATATTGTTGGCGGGATTGCAGATTATTGCAACCACTTTGGAAAACAGTATGGAGGATCCTCAGATGAATGAGAATGAACCTACCATATGATCCAGCAATAACACTTCTGGGTATCTACCCAAAAGAATTGAAACAAAACTATCAGACCAGCTCATGGGTATCTATGTTTATAGCTGCACAGTTTACAATTGCTAAACTATGGAACCAGTCAAGATGTCCATCAATAGATAAACGGATTACAAAACTATGAGATATGTACACAATGGAATTTTACTCAGTCATAAAGAAGAACAAAATCATGTCATTTGCAAGGAAATGGATGGGACTGGAAAATATTGTGTTAAGTGATTTTAGTCAGTCACAAAAAAGTAAAAAATTGGATGCTCTCTCTAATATGCAGAAACTAGGGAGAAAGTGGGACACAAGAAGACTGTAGATGAAGAAGAAACCTTAGATAAGCAAAGAAGATGACTTAACTGAAGGTAATGGGTGGAGAGAGGGAAACACACTAATACACATGATTTATATTCACAAACATATTAAAGTCAATCACTAAAATGAATGTGAAAAGGAGGAAGGGGGGAGGAAATGGGGTAGGAATTGGAGAAAGGTTAAATGAGAGATGTGTGCACGTATGCCTCTACCGGCTTGCACATCACAAAGATGTATGATTACAATACACCAATAAAAATAAATAAATAAATAAATAAATTTGAATACTGTAAATAATCAATACTATGCACTGTCTTTTTCATACTTTTATTGGTGCATTGTAATTATACATCATAGTGAGATTGAAAGGGATGCATTCATACCTGCATACCTGAAAAATATTCTATTACTTTCAACATGCATATGATATTTAAGGAGAAGACTATTTCAAAACTTAGTTCAGACCCAAAGGCTAAAATTTTTAATTCTGTTCTCATCTATACCACCGATTCCATCAAAGCAATAGCAGCAGCACAATAAGGGTGTCAAACCCTTGTATAAAATGTGTGTAGGGCATATCTACAACAATGAATAAAAGCTATATTTCAAAATGTGGCACTCTATTTTAGTAAAGTTATATACTGCCATTCTTAAAATAAATACTTTAGGCTCCAATACATCTTTTACAAGGTATATAATACTTATCTACACTGAAGGTCTCACAGTATAACACTATTTTTATTGTTGGCTCACAATGTATGTAATCATATAATCTTCATGTGTATATAAAAATGCAAACATAATTTTCCAGTAAACACAATGAAAGAAAATTATCATGAATAATAAAACTCATTCCAACTTTATTTTATAAGAATATTACTGGATTATTATTTAAAAGTCTAAACTTTTTCACTATCATTTCTCTTAATTATAATTCCTTTGGAGACTTTATAGAGACAGTTATTGTTAAAAATGGAAAGTTTTCCCTGAACTTGCTACTGATTTGAAAAATAAGTAGGTGTTATTTTCAAATCCTTGGAATTTAAGCTGTTCTCTTTCTCTGGATAGTATGTCTCTATCATAATTTCCACAGGAGAATTGACTAAACATTAAGAACACACTCTCTCTCTCTCTTTCACACACACACACACACACACACACACACACACACAGACTCTTCCAGTCCCCAAAATAGTGTAGAACAATATTGACTCTCATGAGATGTATGGGGCCAATAAAAAAAAAAATTCTTTCTTGGCTTAAATAATATTATTGCAAATTTTTCATGTACATTTCCTAAAGGTTCAAATATTTAGGGTATATATAAGTAGATTAATAAATTTATATATAAACATCTCAAACTTGATAAGTATCCAGATTACAAATGGTAATTAAAACCAGACATTTTCTAGATAGCTAATCAGTTCCTCTTTCTTAATCAACATTGCAAAATACTAGTAATTTACTGCAATTTTCCGTGATACTTGAGGTTATGAATCCTAAAGTAGTCTGTCTAGTTATACACATCTACATTACCCATACCAAAGACAGAGGTCTTGATGTTAGGGTTTAGCCTATGATTTGCTCACTCCAATATCATTTTTCTCCTCAGCAATGAAATCTTTGATTTTGGACTATTCAGTTGTATGAATCTGTCAGTTCTATCTCCCTTAAAGGACAAAGGTACTGCTGGATATGGCATAAAAATAAATTTTATTCACCTTTCATAATTCTGAAACTTGGCAAATTATGAAGGAATTATTTTGTCTCTGATGTTACAAGACCTAGAGAAATGGAAGCTTAGAGGCCCAGAATGGAAAACAGAGTGAAATCGTCCAAGAGGAAGGACTAGCTGGAATCATACTTCTTCATGTAGCTAAAGAAGATGATCTTCTAAAAGCCAGCATTTTACAATGAAAGCTTCATAACAAGAGTGGGTATATGAGGGGTCTTTATGAGATACTTGCCAGTATCATGGCAGGCATTACGATTTACAGGTAAGTATAGATAGGCCCTTCTGCTAAAGGAAATGCTTAGCTCAATTTCCTGACATCCTTTTGGAATGAAATGATGCCTTGACTTGTTTGAGGCCCTGAAGCTCCTAAGCAAACAAAATTTGAGATTATATAAAACATATGTATTTGGTAATTAATCCCCATTATTACATTAAAATCTTAGATATGAGGCTGCCAAACAAATTTCATTTTTAAATATTAGGTAAAGTCTTGATAATGCATAAGAAATATATATTTATAGGAACATACTCTAGATTAGTCCCCATGATTTTTCATACATGTGCTTTTATTCCTACTCAAGAGTAATAGATAAGCTGGGAATGGTGGTGCATGCCTGTAATCCCAGTACTTGGGCGGCTGACACAGGAGGATTGCACATTTGAGGCCAGCCTCACTGATTTAGGGGGACTCTCAACAACTTAGAAAGTCCCTATTTCAAAATTTAAAAAAGAAAATAAATAGGGCTGGGGGTGTAGCTTCGAAGTAGAATGCCTCTGGGTTTTATCCCTGCTACAAATAAGAAAAAGAGTAACAGGTAAGTTTCTCATATTAGTAAAATTGAAGAGTGACCACAGTTTTCCCGAATAGCAAGCAGATAAGATGATATCTACAAATTACTCATTCTTCCTATAATACATGAAAAATGTGAAAACATGATCACTGTATGTTTTTGTCCAATTATGTTCTCCACAATGAGATATAACATAGTAGTGTTGTATAATTACTGCTGCAAATTTGTACTGCTGGAAAAGTCTACTGGATGGAAAATGTTCATGTCTCTCAACAGTGATCAAAACTGCCACAAGCAATACCCACATACCAGTCTCGGCACCTGACAATTTGACATGTTGATGGATCCAAGGAGCAGCTGTTAGAACTCAATGACAAATCAAGGTTTTTTGAAGCTTGGGGTGTTTCATGTCAAGTGCAGTCAAATGCACAGAGAGATGAGGGCAATGTTAGGGCAGGGAAAATTATAAAGGAAAATGAAGATCTGCACTAATTACTGCTTCTGATGTTCAGAAAAGAGAGAAGCGATGATTGAAGGAATGCAAAGCATATCTCAGAGATTGTACAACACTGGAAGTAATTTTGGATAAAACCCACAAACCTTTTTATCTCCATGGACACATTTTTCCTCTATTCTCTTTCTTTCTCCTACATATTAATAGTCCTCAGTTTTCATCCTCATGTTCTGTTCCTTTGCCTTCTTTTAGCCCTTAAAGTATTATCCTCCTCTCTTGTGCCTAATCTTTTGGTCAGATAGCAATTTTTATGGCACTCACTCATCCACAGGAATAATCCTTAGGGACCAAGGGATGGCTCTCTGTGATCCAGCAGAAGTAGGATGGGGGCTGCGAAATCTTCCCTAACAAACAAAAGCTTTCGACAAATTACTTTATAAACTATTTTGATAACTAAGTCAGTGTTCAGAAATCATCATGAAAAAAATTACGTGTTCCTATTAAAATTATAAGAAAGAACTAACACAATATGGGGTGCACTAGAACCACCAAGAAATAAAATGTTAAAAAAAGTATTTGATAAAATGTAATTCAATTTATAGAGGAAACTATGAGTGAATTAATGTAAAAAATATATTGAATAAGGAAAATATTGGACAAATCTATAGGCTGAGGCAGCACTAGAAACCAGTAACATTTCACTGTCTTACAGGCGTGAGTTATTTAATATAGTCCTTAGAAAAAGCCTCCTAGAGACATGAAAAATTTACTTCAAGACATGTTCTGATTTCTTTATTATAAAATGTACAGGAATATTTAGAAGTATCCCAGAAAAAAAAATAAGGAAAAGATATCAGAGCCACTCTGCCATGCTAAGCAGCACTAATGGCTGCTCAGGAAGCTCTCAGTGTGACATCAGAAGGCAAAGAATTGATGGACAGTTGAAGGAAACAGTTTAAATAATGCTCTGTCTATATATGAAGGCATCACTACCAATCTCACTAATATGTACTAGGAGGGAGGTAGCAGGATGGTAGCAGGATGGAAACACACCATGACCTGTGTGCATGTATGTCTGTATCACTTTGAATCACACTATGATGTATAATTACAATACACCAATATAAATATTTAAAAAAAATTAAATGAGATTGGGAGGTTACCTCCCCCCACCAAACATAACTGACAGGAAATGATACTTTGATAATCTGGGGGGAAAAGTCAACCTCTCTATTTACAGACACAGAGAAGTGTACCTCTTTGGTATTAATTCTCAATTGTTCTACTGGTTGACAGTGTGATATGTGTAGGGATTTATAAAGACGGCGGTGAAATGTCTCCCTTATGGCTGAACACTTGTTTTCATATGGCTGAGTTTTATGTGACTTTATGGCTCCAAAGACTGGTTTGGAATTATAGTAGTTGTGTTTAATACTTGACCTTTGGAAGACTTGCTAGTGGCCTGAAGACAAAAAGCACATTGTATTACATTCTCTCTCTGCCAGTGTTATCACCTGTCACCCTGGCATTTGTTCAAAAGAAGGAAGTTTCATGTAGTGTTCTTGTACAATTCACAAAGAATCGTGTTTTAAGCAACTATCACTTACTATATATTGCATATTGTCTAATAAATGCTTCAGGTGTTATGTAGATCAGTAAACAATTTTACGTTCTTGGCTATAGAATCCCAAATTTATTTTGTATACTATACTTATAGATCTTAACTATGCCAAGTTTCACAACTTCTCTGAAACCTAGATTTGTCATTTATAACTTAAGGATAACAGCTATCTCTATAGTTTTCATGATTAAATAAGATTAAATACAGTAAATTTGGCACTTTGTAGGTTTATGCAATAAATAGCAGCATTTTAAATTATTTCTCATATTGATGTAATTATTAACTCTTTACAGAGAAGTACATTTTCATATAAATATATACATACATTAATATATACATCTGAGGCTTCAAAGAAAGAATTTTGAAATATCATAGGCTAACAAAAGGTACACTTTATTTATGGAACAATATGTAGTAACAGTATAGGGAACTAAAAACTTCCCCAAGATAAATATTGTGTATATATATATAATATATATATATATTATATATAGTCCATAAATATGGACTTATTGTGTTTTAACGTATTGAAAACCACTCCCTTTCATTTCAAAAAGTAGAAAGGAAAAAGGAAAAAATAATACAAAAATATTTCATGTCTTACAATAAGGCAAATAAAAACACATCAGTTAATTGCTTATTTAAAAAATACCTCATACACACAAATTTCTTATCTCAACAAAATGTATTTTTATTTTTAAATATATTTTCTAACTCATAAATAAAAACAAAAATAATGCAAAGTAATAGGATACCATGTAATGTGATTCAGGTATACATTGTGTAATGTTTACACAAGTTTACATTTCAGGTTCACATATCATTCATACCTATCTTTCTACTCAAACATTTGTCACTTTTGTATGGTAACAACTTTTAAGGTTTTAATAATATTGAGTCTTTTTTTAGTACTTGTATTTTTAAGATTTTATTTTATTTTTTTTACTTTTATTGGTGCATTAGTCTCTCATCATAATGTGGTTCACCGTGATAGTGATATACATTCACACAGTCTTGGTGAGTTTTCCCTCAGCTCCTTCTCCATCCCCCCTCCCCAAACAAGATATTGAGATTATCATTGGTATTCTCACATATGTATATAATGTCAGTGAAATTGTTTCCTTCATTAATTCTCCCTCTCTTCCCTTTCTCCCCAGAATCACCTCCCTTGCTCCACTGGAGTTTCTCTTCCATTATCTAAAGTTGTTTTTATATCCCAAATCACTCCCTACCTTCTTCATATGAGAGAATACACATGACCTTTTACTTTTGGGACTGGCTAATGCCATTTAAAATAATGTCCTCCAAGTCCATACATTTTGCTACAAATGACATAATTTTTTCCTTTATTGATGAGTAAAATTGCATTGTGTGTTTATCCCATAATTTTGTGATTCAGTCACCTGTTGATGGACACCTGGATTGGTTCTATAATTTGGCTATTATGAAATGTGCTACTATAAACATGAATATTCATGTATTACTATAATATTCTGATTTCAGTATATTTGGAAATATACATAGGAGTGGTATAGCTGGATCATATGTTAGATCCATTCCCAGTTTTTTTTTTTTTTTAATTGGTGCATTGAAATCATACATCTTTGTTAGGTACAAGCTGGCAAAGGCATACATGCACACATTTCTCATTTAACTCTTCCCCAATCCCCACCCCACTCTCCCCCCCTCCCTCCTTCTCATGTTCAGTTTAGTGATTGACTTTGATACGTTTGCGAAAATACATCATGTACATTAGGGTGTTTCCTGCCCCTCTCCCATCACCTTCAGTTAAGTCACCTTCTTTGCTCATCTAAGGGGTCTCCTTCTTCATGTACTGTTCCTCTTTTGTCCCACTTTCTCCCTAGCTTCTGCATATTAGGGAGATCATATGATTTTTTACTTTTTGTGACTGACTAATTTCACTTAACACAATGTTTTTCAGTTCCATCCATTTCCCTGCAAATACCATGATTTTGTTCTTCTTTATGGCTGAGTAAAATTCCATTGTGTACATATCCCATAGTTTTGTAATCCACTCATCTGTCAATGGACATCTTGGCTGCTTCCATAGTTTAGCAATTGTAAACTGTGCAGCTATAAACATAGATACCCATGAGCTGGTCTGATAGTTTGGTTTCCATTCTTTTGGGTAGATACCCTGAAGTGGTATTGCTGGATCATATGGTAGGTTCATTCCCATTCATCTGAGGATCCTCCATACTGTTTTCCAAAGTGGTTGCACTAATCTGTTACCCTACCAACAATGTATTAGGGTTCCAACTTCTCTACACCCTCTCCAGCATTTGTTGTTGCTTGTGTTTTTGATGATTGCCTTTCTAATTGGTGTTAGGTGAAATCCTAAAGTAGTTTTTATTTGCATCTCTCTGGTTGCTAATGATATGGAACATTTCCTTATACACTTATTGGCCATTTGTATTTCTTCTTTTGTGAAATGTCTATTTATATACTTTGCCCATTTTTGATTGCATTATTTGTTTTCTTAGCTGTTTCTTGAGTTTTCTGTATATTTTAAATATTAGTCCTTTATTGGAGGAGTAGCTGGCAAAAATTTTCTCCCACTCTGTGGGCTCTCTGTTGAGCTTCTTGATAGTTTCCTTTGCTGCACAGAAACTCTTCAGCTTAATGAAATTCCATGTATTGATCTTCTTTTGAGTTGCTTGTGCCTTTGGTGTTTTGTTGAGAAAGTTTTTACCTGTTCTTATGTGTTGAAGTATTGGGCCTCTTCAAATAGCTGCAAGGTTCTGGCCTGAGTTCCAGGTCTTTGATCAATCTTGAATTGACTCTTGTTCAGAGGAAGAAAGTGGGGTTTATTTCCATTTTTCTGCATATGGTTAACCAGTTTTGCCAACACTATTTGTTGAGGAGGCTATCTTTTTTCCAGTCTATGTTTTTGGCTCCTTTGTCAAAAATCAATATACTGGAAGTGTGTGTGTTTGTTTCCGAGTCTTCTACTCAGTCCTATTGATCTATGTGTTTGCTTTTGTGCCAATACTATGCTGTTTTTATTCCCAGTTTTCTGTGTAATCTCCACACTGATATCCATGTCAGTTTCACTAATTTTCCATCCCACCAACAATGTAGAAGAGCTCCTATTTCCCCACATACTTACCAGTATTTATTGTTAGACTTTTTGATGACTACCATTCTATTTGGGGTTACATGGAATCTCAGTGTAGTTTTAATTTGCATCCTCCTCATTGCAAATGATATTGAACATCTTTCATATATATATTGACTATTTGTATTTCTTCTCTTGTGAAATGTCTATTTAGTTCAATTTCCCATTTCTTGGTTAGACTTTTTTTTTAGTGTTAAGTCTTTAAGTAATTTGTATATTCTAGATATTAGTCTTTCATCAGAGGAATAGCTGGCAAAGATTTCCCATTGTGTAGGCTCTCTCTTTAGACTCTTGGTGGTATCTTTGATGAGCAGAAACTTTTAGTTTAATGTAATTTAATTTATTAATTCTTGTTTAATTTCTTGAGCTTTGGGGGTCTTATTGAGGAAGTTTCTACCTGTGATTCTATGTTGGGGTTCTAATCTATTAGTATGTCATGTCTTCGCCACTGTTTTGTGTCCTCTCAAATTTCTTTCATCAACAGTTTTCAATCAAATGTTTATTTTGTCATCTTGAAAAAGTCCTTTAACATTTAAGTATTAATGTTTTTATCTATAAAATCAGATCAATGAAGCTATTTATGATGATGTTGTTTGGAAGCTCAAACTGGATAATGTATGGGATAGTACATTGTAATGTAAGACAATTCAATGCAAATAATTTAAGAGGAGGAAATAGAATATCTTTAAAAGTATTGCATGATACCCTAGATCTATAACTCTTGGAATTATGACTCTAGAAAATGCCTCAATTCCAAAGCCTAACTTTGCCTTTTAGTTTTTCTTCTTCTAACTGCCCTGCAGAAACCCCTCTTGATCAGCTCCTTCTCTCTTCTTAATTCTTTTCTTTTTCAGAAGAGCCTTGGTCATGTCTCTTTTGTGAAAAAATCATGTTTGTCTATAATTTATAGTTGTATTTATTGATAAATCCTATTAAAAGTATACAGTATAAATTCAGGTGCCTTGTTAAAGTTTTAATTCTCTAAATATAGCATTAAGACTCTAGATACTAGATTTACTTATTTATTTTACTTAATTACTTATTTTTTATTTTATTTGTATTTATTTATTTTTGTATGTGTGTGTATGTATGTATGTATGTATGTATGTATGTATATATGTATGTATGTGTGCAGTACTGGGGACTGAACCCATGGGTGGTCTATCTCTGGTCCTAGTTTTGTTTGTTTTTCTATTTGTTTTGAAACAGGGTGTTTCTAGGTTGCTGAGAGTCTCACTACATTTCTGAGCCTGGACTAGAATCTGTAATCCACCTGTCTTAGCCTACCAAGTACTAGAAATTCAGGTGCACACCACCATGTTGGGCTAGATTTTTTTAACAGGATTTTGCTAAGTTGTTGAGGGTCTCTCTAAGTTGCTGAGGCTGGCAATCCTTCTGTCTCAGCCTCCCAGGTATTGGGATTACAGACTTGTACCACCATCCTGACTAATTACTTATTTATTCTTTCTTTTTTTCATATTATGATTGGTGCAATGGAATTATATATCATAATGAGATTCAAAGTGATAGAAAGTTACATTCACACATCATTTTGTGTATGCAGAAGAAAATATAGGTATTGACCATCAAAAATATTATCACAAAGCTGGGCATGGTGGTATACACCTGTATTCCCAGTACTTGGGAGGCTGAAACAGGAAGATCTCAGCTTCAGTAACTTAGCAAGGCTCTCAGCAACTTTGTGAGACTGTGTTTCCAAATAAAAAATAAAATAGGGGTTGGAGTGTAGCTCAAAGTTAGAATTTCCCTGGGTTCCATCTCCAGCAAAACACACACACACACACACATTAAATATGATCACAAGAGGAAACAGACCCCATGGGATACAGAGTCATGCTGCAGCCTATGGACTCCATTTGCTCCCTTTCAGGATGCTTTCTCCCTATGCTCCAGGGATCTTTCAGCCTCACTGGGGTCTTCTCAGATTATTTTCCATACACTCAAACTGAACCATCATCTCTTCCTTTTCAGCTGCTGCTGCAAGATACTCTACCTACAAAAGGCAAAAATTATATTCAATAAATTCTAAGGAAAACCTGATCTTACTTTACTTGATCCTTATCTCTTTAGGATTAAACAAGACAGCATTGTACTCTGTGGAAAATATGTTCTACACCGGGCATTTTAAACAAGAATCTATTGTCCCTACACATCTTCCAAAAAGTTATTTTACTTCTGGTAGTTTTGCAGTAAACTTAAACTTATGTAGCTATTGAGTGGCCTATATGTTTAGATGAGATTAAACTGTTCAATATCCACTCAAATTATCTGAACACTTCAGATAATTTCAGGATGTTTTCCCTTTTCTGAATATAAAAAGTGTTAGTGTAGATTATTTAAAATAAATAAATAAGCTGGGTGTTGTGGTGCATATAATCCCAGTACTTGGAGGTTTGAGACAGGAGAATCACAAGTTAGAGGCCAGCCTTAGCAAGCTAGCAAGACCCTCAGCAACCTAACGAGACCCTGTTTCAAAATTTAAAAATAGGGCTGTTGATGTAGCTCAGGGGTAGAATGTCTGGGTTCAATGCCCAGTACCTGAATTCATTTTCCAGTACCACAAAATAAATAAACAAATACATAAATGAGTAAATGAATGAATGAATAAATGGATGAATAAATCCCCTTAATCTTACTGTGTAGGACCATGGCATGCTTTGCATACAGTTCTAAAATAAGCATGATTTCTTTAACATCCTAAATCCCTGGACATATAAAAATACCTTTTCCTGCTTAACATACTTTTAGTAACTCATATAGAATGCAAAGGGAAACTTCTGAAAATTCTACTTAGATAGCTTTGGCAAGTTTCAGTTCTATACCCAAGAAATAGATGCAAACCCCTGAGGAATAGCATTCTCCACAAGCCAAATCATTTCACCTAAATATTGGCAGCTGTTGACACTGTAATACCTTGCAAGAGTGTTTTCAGCTTTAGATGGTGATCATTATTAATATAAATGACTGCAATATAATAACATGTTTCCTCGGTGGAAAAGAAAAGATCTGGAATAATTACAAATAAGGAACACATGAGCCTGAATTGCCAGATTTGAAACTGAAGGTAATTTTGCTTAATAAAAATCACTTTTGAGAGATACAGCAGATTATAGAACAACTAATTATTATCAGACCCTATCCTGGTAAGACTGAGTGTTTCAAAAACACCCAGAGGCATACACAGTCATCAGCCCAAAATTGATTATTCACAGGTGGATTGCCCACATTTCTGTCTCCAGTCATAGCAGATTCCCTTGCTCAGCTGCTTCACACCACCTCAGGCAAACTCTGTTCTTCAGCCTGCATTTCTGTTGCTTAGTCAGGCTGCCTTGCTCTTTGCAAATTATGCAGGGTCTTGAACAACCCAATCCTCAGCCCAGAGCTTTGCAAAGTCCAATCAACCTCTCCTGGCCTCCTACTGCCTTTGCATTCTCAGGTGGCTCTTCCAGGTCCACAGGTGAGTGCATGCTTCCAAAACATTTCTACTTTGCCTTCCATCAGGAATCTCAATTGTTCCCTAAAGAGATCTATGTACAAACACAAATCTCTTTCTAATCCCTTCTCATTTCTCTTTCTCAGCCCAGCTTCTAAGGAGAGTGGTTCTCTAAACTGACCCAAAGACATTTCCAGTTGTAATAAGCAATTCTTAGAAGATGCCTTGGGAAAGGACCAGGAGCACAAAATATAGCAAAATGGAAAATCAGAATATCTCCCTCATGCTGCAATCTGGACCAAGAAAACCTTAGAGGGAAGTATACTTTTGAAAATTGCTAATAACTGTAACATCTTCATATATAGAAAATTTGGTCCAAACATAATTAAGCATTTATATAAATTTTCAGACTACTGCTATATTTAAAGCCTTAGAAAATGAAGTACTATAGGTTTCTATGCCACCCCTGTATTTCTAGTGGCAAATAAGATGCCTAGCACAGAATAGAGCTGATCATATAAAGATCAAGTAAAGCATATTCATACAGAGAAATGATTTAGGGTGCTTCTTGTTTATGGTTTATAAGAAAATATTGGAAGCTATAGAGAAAATAGGAAATAAAAAGGACTTGAGACAAATGAGGAGACAGACCAGAAGCACAGTGGAAGGGGAATGAGGGAGGGAGTTGAGGAAATAAAAAGCTTGATGAAGGAACAATTCAAATAATGCTATGACCACATATGAAGGTATCACACCAGTCTCAGTAACATTTACAGTATCTGGGGCATGGGAAATTGGGTGAGATCTGGAAGAAATTACACTGAGTGCTGAGTGTGCATGTATTTTTGTATCACATTGAATCTTACTGTAATATATAATTACAATACATCCAAAAAGCATATTTTTAAAAAAAGGAAATCTTAGCCGGGCGTGGTGGCGGTGGTGGCGCACGCTTGTAATCCCAGCATTCGGGAGGCTGAGACCAGAGGATCCGGGTTCGCAGCCAGCCTCAGCTACCTAGTGAGGCACTCCGCAACTTAGTGAGACTCGGTTTCAAAATAAAGAATAAAAAAAGGAAATCTTAATTTGAGTCAGTAGAGAAAAAAATCAACTGAGTATTAGTAGCTAACATAAAACTTGAAATAAACACACCCAAAAATTATTTCTCAAAATTATTTCCTGTAATTATTTGAGTTGACTAAAATGCAATTTTATTCCCCAATTGGAATAAATGATAAAAAGATGTTTTGCAATACTACTATGAATTTATTTTTCTGTTAGATTCTGTTTTGTTATTGTTGCTTTTATTTTTATGCAGTACTGGAGAGTGAACACAGAGGTTCTCTATCACTGAGCTACATCCCCATTTTATTTTGAGACAGGATCTTACTAAGTTGCCTACACTGGCCTCCAACTTCCAAACCACTTGCTTCAGCCTCTTAAGTAGTTGAGATTACAGGTGTTTACCACCACATCCAGCTAAGTTAGATTCTTTTTATTCTGTCACTGATGACAGTTTTATCCCTTCTCTTATAATCTTTTCTCTCTGATTTCTTTGCTTCATTTATCCATCAAGTATTCACTGAGAGTCAACTCCATGCCAGGTGCCATGCAATGACAAAATGTTCCCTATAGTCATATTATGGTTGTTGTAAAAGCTTCTTTTTATAGGAATCATGATCTTTTCTGGAGCATCAGGAAGAGCTGCCCTGAGAAGGTGACATTTGAACTGAGATCTGAGGGATATTCCTTTAGAACAAATGCATCAGAGTACAGATATTGAGATTTATATTTTTTGTAAAAGAGATTAACCGAAGAGTGGCTTTCAAATGTAGGGAGACTAGGACAGGATAAATCAAAGGCTAAACAAGTATTTGATTTTGGACAAAGCAACACATGGTGGAGAGAGGGCATAGGTATACAGAAGGGGTATGGGGGAAGTACACAGCTTGATAAAAAGGGATCTGAGGAGATCTTGGCAGACTGTTGAGAGTATCTACTTGATGCCTGAAAGTCAGCTTCATAAAGGTACCAGAGAGCATTCCAGACCAAAGGACTATTATACACCAAAGTCCTGTGATAGAATAAAGCATTCAAGGAACTGAACAAAGTTTAGTGAAAAGTATGTAGGTAGACAAGGGTAAATAACACAAGATAAGGCTATAGTGATCATCCCAGACCAGGTAAGCTAAACAAACTAGAATAATAGTAACTACTCAATCAAATCCAAAATTACCAATGAATTGACATACTGCAGTTTATTTCTTATTTCCTGACAATCCATTATAGCTATTTGTGGTTAGTTAGATTGTTTTTTTTTATATGGAATGGTTCAAGACCCAAGTTTCTTCTATGTTGTGATTTTGTTAATTTTATGAACTTAGGAGTTACCTGCATCCATGCAAGGGGGAAGACAGAAATGATCAAGTCCAATGGTTGCTTTAACCCCAAGTTAAAAAAGAAAATTATTACTTCCACTCATATTCTATTAAAGAACTAGTTAAAAAAAGAAAAGAAGGAAAACTAGGAAATATAATACCTTTCTAGACAGTTGCTTGTATAAGTCCACCTAATATTGTTTAAGTCATTTGTGGTGATTTGCCTTATGCATAATTGAAACCAGAGCTTAAGTGTTAAGATTCTCCAACATTCAATTGGTAAAGAGAGGAAAATTAAACTGCATGGCAGTTGGCAGAGAGATAAAAGAAAATTAGGATGCTGTATATTGTGATAGATAAAAAGAGAAATAGAACATCTCAATGTTAGAGTTATCAATATACCAAATACTGCTGGAAAATACAGATAAGGCCTGAAAATTACCATTAATTTAAGGATATTGAGTCATTGATGACTTAGTGATAGGTGTTTTGGTGAAACGATATGGGGATGCAGTCAACTCAGAACAGGTTGAGTATGGAATGAAAAAGATTAAAAATGGAGAAAATTAGTATAACGATTCTTCTGAGATATTTCACTATAAAATGTACGAAGGAAATAGAATGGTGATGACAGAATAATCTGAGTTCAGTGTTGGGGGCCAGCCCTCAAAGAAGCGGTAGAGCCTGGGGGTCCCTCGTTAGGTGGAGATTGAGACAAGGTCGAGAGCGAGTGAGAGTACGCTTACACACCATGTATGTTAAGAAGCATCTGTTTTTAATTCATCTCATGAGTGTTATATATGCTCATCACAACAAGGTATACAAAAAATAATAATTTTTACAGCCTTGGTTTTCCTTAGAATTTTTACAGCCTTGTTTTTTCCTAGAGTTAAGTGGGTACATTTTTAACAAGAAAGGCTATTTCCTATAGTGTTTTCTAAGATTAGGGGAGTAGCAGAAAAAATACAAAAGTGTAAATGAGTTATTCTTTTAGTAGAGAGCAGGAACAGCGAAGGAGGAGCAGGGTTAAGGGTTAAAAGCGAAGAACTATTCATTAGATAAATCTTTCCTATTTGCTCAGGCAGCTAGAAGGTAGCTGGTTAATAAGTTTTTAGGTAAGCGGAGAGCTCTCTGTCTTGAAGCTTCCTTTACTTATGATAAGAAACCTAAGTTCTCTTGACTCAGCTGCCGGTATTTGTAGAGTTAATGGATACTTCTGAGCCAGGCCTAGGCCTTTGTTCTTCTGATGACTAAATCCGTACCGCATCCTGAGCCTCTTAAAAAATAATGTGGAAGCAAAGCCCAAATTTCCAGAATAAAACAATGTAAAGTGAGAAATGTCACATGTCCCTTACTTAGCAGGCTGAGCCTTGCTCTTAGACCTTACTGGTTAAGGGAACGCTGCAGTTCAGGGATATTTTTTTCTAGTGTTCATGGATTGCTTTTTTTCCTGTAGGTTTGTTGTTGTTGTTGTTGTTAGTGTGCAATGATTTATAATTTGAATACATTTAATAGGAAGGTCCAGAAAACATTTTAATATGCAGGAGAAAGCTGGCAGAGTTGACAACATCTGGTTTCTGAACAGGTGAGAGAAGGAAAGTAAAATAAAGTGAGTGGTTGCTGGCAAGAAAGGGGAATATTTTCCCTGATTCTCAAATCAACAAAGGACAGAATGGATGGAGATATATGACTCTCATAAGTGTTTATGGAAAGAAAGTTGCAGTTTCCATTTAATACTCTACATTGCATCATTTAGTACTATACATTACATTTCCCCCTGTAATTAGGAGGCATATTAATGTGCTAAAAATTAGGATTGAGAGCAGAAGTGGGGAAAGTTTGAGAATAATTGAGAATGTGTGGAATAATTTTCACACATTATAAAGACTGAATTGACCAGTTGAACATAGGAAGTCTCTTGAGCAATATAGAGATTCCAACTGTGACAACTCAATGTTAATGTATAATGATTTATGGCACTCTTAATTTTCCCTATTAATCTACTCCAAACGTATTTACATGCATACATCATGATAATGGATTAACTAGGATTGGAGTTGAGCCAGATAGGCAGGTGAAAACACAGAGGGACAAGGAAATGTAAAGGGTCATAAAGAGCACAGAAGAAAATGTAGTAAAATGTGCATGGACTCCAAATTGGACAAAAAAATGGAGAAAGGAATAAGACTGACAATGTAGAAGGAAGAAGAGGCTAAAGTAGACAATGTCCAGAAGAGGTCTAGATGTTAACAGGAGAACCGGAACAAGAAATGTGGAATAGATATGTCTAAGGAGTATGGTGACTCAATAAATTCTTATGAAGTTAGAGAAGTTTGATGTGTTTCTGTCTAGATCTTTATGAGACAGAAGCTCAAGTGAATTAAGTGTTGAAGGAATTCATGATGTGTGAGATAAAAATATTGAAAACCCACAATGTTTATCCATGGGGATGCTGGAGTCCTCCAGGATGAGCCAGGTGCCAAGAAGTTTGCAAAGGGAAAGAGAAGACTTGAAAATTGTGCATGTGCAAAAGCTGTTTATAAGTGGTTATTCTGAAAAGGGTTCTCTGAAAGTGACTGATTTTATGAGTGACTAAAAATAGAATTCCATATCTTTCCAGAAATATGGATCAAGGAGGATTAGAAAATCAAGTAAATTTTTAATCACACAAGCCCTCTTTTTCAGAGAACCAGGTACATTTTTGCATTTGTGTAGATTGTCATTAAGCCCACTTTATTGGGAGGATCTCTCTTAGGAAATCATTTTTCTGTTTTGCAAGTTAATTGAAAGAAAACCAATGTATTCCAGGATCAGATCACTTCTTTCTTAAAGAGCATCCCATTTACATGAAATCCTGGTAAATCCTAAAGTATTTTTTCTTTATATTTTCAACTTATTTAATCATAAAATATACTTTTCCATTACAACTATGGAAACAATTTAGCAAAACATTACAGCAGGATAAGAAGGAGAACTATTATTTATTTAGCATTCACTATCATGGGTAGAGTGTTTTATAGGCAATATTTTATCAAACCCATATGATATATTGTGAAGTAGATAAAATTACCTCATTGAATAGGTGATAAAACCAAGGCTTAAATGTCATTTCACTAAAATTTGGTGGAACCAGGATTCAAACTAAAAATGATCTGATTCCAAAGCTTACTTAATTTCAATGCTTTGTCCTCTGTTCAAAAGTTAGTGAGAGCCGGGCGTGGTGGCAAACGCTTGTAATCCCAGCATTTGGGAGGCGGAGACCGGAGGATCCGGGTTTGCGGCCAGCCTCAGCTACCTAGTGAGGCACTCCGCAACTTAGTGAGACTCGGCTTCAAAATAAAGAATAAAAAATAGGGCTGGGGGTGTAGCTCGGAGGTAGAATGCCCCTGAGTTCAATCCCCAGTACTGCAAAAAAAAAAAAAAAGTTAGTGAGATTTTCAAGAGAGCAATTGCAGAACAGTAAAACAAGTGTGAAGAAGTTCTAAGTATGGAATCTCATACTACTGAACAGATGATAGGAGCATGGTGCCAACCTTATCACTACGAATATTGCCTCCAAGTATGTTATGGTCACTATAAAAAGAAGCTGGGTGTCATTGTAATGAAGACCATTATCATTTTGACCATCAAGCAATCTCCCTAAATAAAATAGCTCAGAAACATCCAGTTTAAAGATTTTGTACCCATTGTTGTGATGGCTGAAATCTGTCACTCAGTAAGTGCTTGCAAAGCAAGATTAATGAAATGTCTATTTCCAATGGTAAATGAGCAAGATACAGTAAATTCTGAGCAGATATTGGCTAAATGTTGCAATCAGATGAAACTTTCAGCCAATTTAAACTAGTATTTATGTTCATGATCATTATTATAATGCTGGATAATTAGGCATAAATATTGGGACATTAACAAAGGACTGGAATTAGTATTAAATGTAAAGTATACTTTTTTAAATAAAGTATATTACTACAGTTAATTATGGGAGGGGAGGTTTTATGAAAATGAACTTTCCTTTAGGGGTCTATTGAATACTTACCACTGTATTCAGATTTTTAAATCAGTTTAGTTAACTGTTCTGACAGATGTATCCACACAGTTACAGATACTGATCTGTAACTATGATGATAAATAGTATTAAAGGCAAATTTGCTGGGTTTGATCCATTACCTAGAGACATGACTTGAGCAATTATAAGCCAACTCCCTTGAATACACACTTGGGTTCAGAGTTAGATAGGATAAAATTTCCACAACCAAAGATTGGAGTGGGATACTGGAAAAGAACCTTACCGTAGATAAGGCAACATTTGACTACTGAGTCAAAGATGGAGCAGATTAGGAACAAGTTTAGGAAAATAATGTATGGTTTCTCATCACTGTCAAAAACCTCACAGATGCATTTTAGGACTGTGCTGGGATATTTAAAAGTGCATGATCAAAAGCCACATGACAGTACAAATACAAAGAGTGGGTAGTTATGAGATCATATTACAGTTATAACAAGTGGAAAGACTTGGTAATGACTTAATATAAAAGAAGAAGGCAAAAAAAATCAATGGTTCTAGCATTCCAAACATGTAAAGAAAACCATGGTTGTTTATAAATAGAAGGAATACAAGAACAAAAGTTTCTGAGGGAAGATGGCACAGAAATTCAATTGGTCCATATGTACTTCAAGTGATCATCAGAGCTCTTGGGGCAAATTTTAATAAACTTATCTGAATAAATATAGGTTGAACAACAGACTTGCACATGGAGATAGTAGCTTGAGGATCATTGCATACTAGTAATAGTAGGAGTCAAGGAGATTGATCTTTTGATAGTAGAAAGATACGTTGACTTAAGGATAAAAATTAACCACTATCTCCATGAAAGTTGGAGGGAAAAGCAGTTGGGAAGATGAGCTTGGAGAATAAGAACCACAAAAATATATTGCTACAGACTCCTAAGTGAGAGAGTATTCACATATTAATCTTTTAATAGCCCAACTTCAAGATGTCAATGAATTAAAATTTTCTTGTTAAACACTAGGACCTTAATCACTCTTGTGCTTATTGGTCAATACAGTCTCTCTGCAGGCCAAATGTTTTATTTGTTTCTTCTGTAATTATTGTGTTAAATCACAGATAGGAACATCTTGTATTTGACAAGCAAAGTGCTGACTGGCTTCTCCTTTGGTCAATATTAAAGTTCTAGGTTCTCTTGGTATTTTCTCTGACCCAATTGCATCCATTGTATTTGGTAAAATGCAGCTCTAAAGGGAACATTAATTGTACTACTATTTGATTCCCCTTCCTTTATGAATCTCTGGTGAATCTTCTTAGAAAAAAACTAACAATACTGTGCATATTACTGATATATTGCTTGTCCTGTGTTTTCCCAAGGTGTCTCTGAAGTCATAGGTCAAATATTAATAAAAAAAACCCTCTGTATTTAAATAGGATATTCTTGTCTAAAACTCAATACCAACTAAATTAAATATTCTAAAAAGCTATATACAGTTTTATACCTAATTAATATCAGAAAATTTAATTTAAAGTCTATAAGTTACCCAATAGTAACAAGAATTTCATAACTAGAAGATGACTTTTTTGCCTAATAGATATGAATTACCCATCATTTCGAATTTATGCTAATTTTAATAACCATATTATACCATGAAAATGAACTTACAACTTATGAACATTATCATTGGAAGCATCAAGAAAATTGGTTGTTAACTTCTTACACAGTTGAAATGCCTTTTATTATTGCCATATTTTATTTTAACCCCCCAAATCATCCATATTCCAGCAATGAGCCATTTTAATGATATTATATAAAAATTCAACCAAAGAAAGGGAAAGTTTTTCCTATATTCTTATACTTAGTCTCCATTCTGGAATTATTCATAATAACAGAAAATGATACTGAATATTCCATTATCATTAAAAGAATCTCTTTCCTAATTGGCAAAGAAATATGCATATTATAAAGAGACTGAGAGAGAATACTTTTAATGGTGAGATTTTGAAGTAAATGTGAAAAAGAAAGTTATGGACTATTTTACTGAAAGCCCTTCATATGTTTAAGGTAATAAATTTCTCTTCCAGTTCAGTTCTTCTCACTGTATGACCCTTTCCTTTTTGTGTCCAAATGCAATCAAACATGTACAAATGTGATATATTTGCTCACTGACATATTTGATAGGCTTGCCAGAGAAAGATCTGCAATAAATTTTGAGTATGTCCAGGTTTCTTTTTCTTTTCTTTTTTTTTTATTCTGACAATATTTGCTATATTAAATTACTTGGCTAGTAAGAATGAGAGGAGAAAAAATATGTAAGCACAAATACTGAAAATGAGAGAAAGGAAAACAATTTTTTAAAAGCACTTAGCTCTTTATAGAAGAGTTCAGAGTAAAATTTCTACTTGTAAATCATATTCTAAGAGCAACTCTCTCTCTCTCTCTCTCTCTCTCCCCCCCCTCCTCTTGCTCTCAGCTTGTATTTATGTTTCTTTTTCTCCCTCTCTTTTTATCTTTCTTCCTCAATAGGGATGAAAAAAAATTTTAAAAATCTCTTATCCTTGTCTAAGAAGAGATATAAAAGAAAGTGATACTCTAAGTCAAATATTTTAAAATGCTAATTTCTTGGCCACATTTTGATATATAAAGTAGAGAAATGGCTTCTTTTCTCACTCACTAATCACTACAAAGTAAAACCCTTTTAAAAATTATTAGTAAATCCCTGGACTTGGAGTCAGATACAGAATCCCAAACCCTTTTTTTATCCAACATATTAAATACATTGATACAATTATTAAGGAAAACTTCCACTTTGAGAAGAAATTAGAGACAAAATATGGGCTGAAAAATGACCTAGTATTTTGCACAAATATACTTAAATGAAATATGCAGAATTTTCTTATGTAGTGAACTTCCAAGGAAAGTTTAATTTGCTTACTTTCCCAGGAAACTCCAGCATCAGGAAGAAAGGGAGCAATGGCAAGCTAAAGGGAGTACCAAGGAGCACCAGGATGGAGGTCTCCCTTGGACTAAATGACCCTGTATGTACAGCTGTTTCAAAGTGGATGCCATAGGAAATTAGAGAATGCAATGATAAAGCCAGAGGGCTTTTGTTGCAGCACCAGGTGACGATGAACTGAGTAGTTTTTCTATTTCAGCTTTTATCCATAGCAGAATAAGCAAGCTTTAAGCCAGGAAGATTAAGAGCACCTATTCAGTTCTTCAACCTGCCATGGACACAAGCTTTAGAGATAATCTATACTTGTGACTGGACATGGAGTACATACTTACAAACAGCTCCTCAAACTCTTAATTTATTTTTGTAATTCATTATTTAAAAGTTATTTCTTAAAGAAATCTCTAAAATGAGGGGCAGTTTATAATGCCAAAACAGCTACCAAGGAAGTTAATAAACTGTATTTTTTTCAATGTTGTCTATGTGGTTAAAAAAAAATCATTAAACATTGGATTCACATTATAACTTAGAGAGGAAATCTTTTATTTTACAGATAGGTAAACTACAATAAAATGAAAGAAAGGCATTCTCTATATTATATAACTGAGGGATTTAAATCAATCCAAATTTCATAGTTTAATTCTCTGGCTATAGTTTCCTTTCCTCCTTCTTCTTCTTCTTCTTTTTTTTTTTTTTTTTTTTTTCATACTGGGGATTGAACTCAGGGTCATTCTACCTCTGAGTTACATCCCCAGCCCTTTTGAATTTTCATTTGAAACAAGACCTCTCAAAGTTGCTGAGGCTAGCCTCAAAACTTTGATCTTCCTGTCTCAGCCTCCCAAGTACTGGGATTATACGTGTGTGCCACTTCACCTGGATCCAGCTATACTTACTAAAAGTATAAAAATATATTGTTTAAAATATCGACCTTGAGGAAAGTCTAACATGTTAATGAAGTACACACATATTAAAGAATAAGTTTCTCCAGGCAACCAATGACATTTCAAATAAATAACATACCAAAATCAGCTCTTTAACAAATATCTAGGGGCAGATGAGGGCTTTACTGGATTTAATAACATGTGCCTTTTTTTAGGTTACAGTCATGATAGTTTAGCTATTCACCATAGAATTGCATATAAATGCCTGAAAATAGCAGATGGTCTTTTAAACAAACATATTTCCCACTGTATCATCAGTATAAACTTAGATACAGATTGCTTATTTTTACTCTGACGCAGCATCAGTGAACTCATCATTAGAGCATCTTTGTTAAATTCAGTTTTAATAATAACCCAACTGCATCTTCAGAGTGTAATGTCAGAAGTAAAAATGTTTCTGCTTAAAAAAAAAACATTAATAAGCCAATTATTTTTCTTCACTTTGTCAGATTTGAAATACATATTCTGTTTTGCCTAATGGAGCAATTAAATTTGTTCAAATTGTAATCCAGATACACAGGCATATTAGCATAATGCAAATGCTTCTCTTTGCCTATCCTGACAGAAAAAGGTAGGAATCAAATGAAATAGAGTGAAATGAAACCCAGAATACTCTGGAGACTGCTGTCCTGTTCTGCTGACGGAGAGGACTCCAGCTACTAAATTATATGGGAAATCAACAACACACCCTCAAGCTTAACCCACAGCACTTACAAACTGTAAATTCCAGTTTTATAATTCCATGTTTTCTCAATAAGTATCACTAAACCACAGGTCTTTTTTTTTTAACTAAGATAAGACATTTTTAAATGAAATGCAAACAAGCAAAAGACTCAGTATTTCTAATCCCTGGTGATGATATTAGAAATATGACATGCACTCTGACTGATGAGCTGTGACTCAGCTGTAGGTATATCCATGGCTTAATTCTAAACTCTAAAGTATTAAGTGGGTTAAGTAAGTGAAAACAATACACACTACTGCAGCACTTGCCTTGCCAGTACACAGGGAATTATTGTTTAATAGGAAGGCATATTTCTGAAAAAAGTAGTGTGCAAATTTACTGTAACTATATAAAATGATTTTACATTATAAGATACAAAATATAACCACCAAAAATATTAATATATAGTGATGGAGGGGACCTAAGAAGGAAAGGGGAGGAAGATTCAAAGAGGAAACACCTCAATGGATATAAATTTGTCAGTGCCAATCACAATACCGGCCACAGGGGGGTAGGGGGATTAGGGTGGGGACTGGGAGAGGGCTCACCGAGTACTGTGGGCATATATGCCCCTATCATTCTGAACTTCATCATGATGTAGGTTTACAATGCACCAATAAATTAAAAAAAAAATTTTAAAGTAGGAGTGGGGCATGGTGGTGCACACTTGTAAACCTAGTACTGGGGAGGCTGTGACAGGAGGATCACAGGTACAAGGCCAGCTTCAGAAACTTAATGAGTCTTTCAGTAACCTAGTGAGTTCCTATTTCAAAAGTAAAAAATAAAAAAGAGCTGGGAATATAACCTGAAGGTAAAATGTCCCTGGATTAAATACTTATTAGCACATAAATTAAATTAAATAAACTGTGGATACATACTAATGTACTTATAGTTTTTTTTTTAATTCCCAAATGATATTTCATCTCCAATAGAAGAAAGATGGAAATAAAAAAAGATAGAGAGAAGTAAATAAAGAAAAAAAGATTTTTTGTATACTTTTATTGATTCATTGTAATTATACATCATAATACATGCATATAGCACTTGGTGTGTTTCACTACCCAGATCTCCACCTTTCCCCCTCATGCCACCCAATCATGTTAATGAGATTGGTATTGATAATTTTATGTATGTACATAGCATTATTTAATGTTAACTACTCAATTAAGCATACTTATTGATGACTTACAATATGCTATCAACTATGCTTTGATGAAGTATAGAGCAAGGAAAATAAGGGAATACTGATTTTTGTATATCCTACAGTTTTAAATAATATTTTGATGCTGCAAGAATTTGCTTTATATAAATGAGAATTAACAACATATTTGAATTACTTTAATATACTTTATGTTTTGATATTTAAGAAAAAGCTACATTGCACTCCATTTGGCAGAAACTTTTTTCTTTCAAAATTTTTATTGTGATAAAATTGTCATAGAATTATCATTTTTAAATGTACAGTTTAATGGTATCAGTAAATTTATATTGTTGTGCAACCCTTATAACCGCCATCCATTTGCATTTTTTTCACCTTGCAAAACTGAAAATCTATATCCACTAAACAAATATTCACCACTCACTCATTCTTGCAGGCCCTGGCAACCACATTTATGTTTCCAGTATGTATGATTCCAACTATAGTATCTCTTTTAAGTGGAAACATACAGCATGTCTTTTTGTTACCAGCTTATTTTACTTAGCAAAGTATCCTCAAGTTCATACATGAGTTATATATCATAATTTCCTTCCTTTTTAAGCCTTAATAAAATTATACACATACAATACTATGTATACAACACAATTTACATATACACTCATCTGTCCACAGACACTTGGGCTACTTCTCCTTTTAAAGTACTGAATGCTGAATGATGCTCCTGTGAACTCGGTGCTATAGTCCAAACGTTTGTGTTCTGTGAAATTCTTATCTTCCATCCTGATCACCAATGTGATGGGATTAGGAAGAGGAACTTCGGGAAATGACTAGATCAGGAGGAATGAAGTGAAGTGCTTGCTGATGGATTTAGTGCCTTGTGAAGAAGCCCTGGTGCTGCACTGCCCTTTCACCAGTTGAGGGCATAGTAAGGAAACACTGTCCATGAGCCAAAAAGCAGGTCTTTCCCAGACACCAACTATTCTGGTGCCTTGATACTGGAGTACCCAGCACATTTAATTCTGAAGAAGAGATTTGTGTTGTTTATGAGCCACCCAAGTCGCCTGGATAGAGTAAGACAGTAGGCATATAAACATCTCAAGACCTTGCTTTCAGTTACCTGTGATATATAGACAGTATCATGACTGTCAGGTCATATGGAAATCCTATTTTTACTGTATTAAGGAACCACCATAATCTTTCCACAGAAGCTATATCACATTGTGCTCCTACTGACAGTATGACATGCTATAATTTCTCCACATCCTCAACAACACTTGTTATTTTGTATTTTCTTTTCTTTCTTTCTTTTTTTTTTTTGGTAATAGCAGCCATCCTCATGTTGAAGGTTGATAGGCATTGATTGATTCTCACTTCCTAATAATCACTGAGGTTGGTGTGTTTTCCTGTGCTTATTGGTCATTAGTATCTCTTCTTAGGGGAATTGGCTACTCAAGCCCTTTGCCTCTTTTTAATAGGGTTAGTTAAGTTTATTTTGTTTGTTTTCTGGTTTGAGGGCTGAGTGTGTGTGTGTGTGTGTGTGTGTGTGTGTGTGTGTGTGTGTGTCTGTGCACACTGCCTTGCGCATACTCGTATGTATGCGCATGTGCACAGATGCTATTGAGTTGTAGGAGTTCTTTCTATAATAATTTATTTCCATTATATGATCTGTAAATATTTCCTCCCATTATATAGGTTGCTTTTTTGCTCTGTTAATAGTGTCCTTGATGAAGAAATGTTTTAGTTTTTATGAAGCAGGTTTGTATATATTTATTTTTGATACCTGTGCTTTTAGTGACATATCCAAAAACATCATTGTCAAATCCAACATCAGGAAGCATTTGTCCTATGTTTTCCCCAAAAACTTTCATAAGTTTTTGTCTTATATTTGGACTTTTGATGTATTTTGAGTTAATTTTTATGTATTGTGTTATGTTAAGGCATTATTTTATTCTTTTGCCTGTGAATATCCAATTTTTGAAAACACTATTCTTTCTCCATTGGATGGTCTTGGTGCCAAATAAAAAAAATTATTTTACCATATTTGTGAGGATTTATTTCTGAACTCTGCATTCTATTCTAGTGGTCTAAATTATGTCTTCATGCTATGCTATATACATAGATTTTGTTACTATATTTTTATAGCAATTTTTGAAACCAGGAGTATGAGTCCTCCATCTTTCTTCTTTTTCAAAATAATTATGCTTATTCAGACTATTTTAATTATATATAAATCTTGAAATAAATATTTCTATTTCTGGTAAACCATTGTTGGGAATTTTTATATGAACTGCAATGAATTTATAGCTCACATTACATATTACAATCCACAAACATGTTACAAGTTTCCATTTATTTATGTCTTATTTGAATTCCTTTCACAGTATTTTGTAGTTTTCCTTATAAAAGTCTTCCATCTCCCTGATAAAGTTAATTTCTAATTATTTTATTTTCTTGCTGCTATTATAAATTTAATTATTTTCTTAAATTTTTATCAAACTGAATTCTTTTTTTTTTTTTTTTTTTCGGTACTGGGGATGAACTCAAACTCAAGGGCATTCTACCTCCGAGCTATACCCCCAGCCCTATTTTTTATTCTTTATTTTGAAACCGAGTCTCACTAAGTTGTGGAGTGCCTCACTAGGTAGCTGAGGCTGGCCGTGAACCCAGATCCTCCCGTCTCAGCCTCCCTAATGCTGGGATTACAAGCGTGCGCCACCATGCCCAGCTTCAAACTGAATTCTTAATGTACAACTTATTTTTGTAGATTCACAGTATAACTTGCTACTTTGCTAAATTTTAGTGTTAAAAGATTTTTGAAACTAATTTGTTAGTTTCATAGGATTTTATCATAATTTTTAGGATTTTCTACATATAAGATCATATCATCTGCAAATATAGATAATTTCACTTCTGTGTTTTCAGCTTGGGTGCCTTTTACTTCTTTTCTTGCTAATTGCTCTGGATAAGACTCCTTGGATGATTATATGATATTAGGCATCTTTGCTGTCTTCCTGAGCTTAAAGAAAATACTTTAAATCATTACTATTTAATATGATTTAAATGTGGTTTTTTCATATATGGATTTCGTTGTGTTGATTTAAATTCTTCTCTATATAGTCACTAAGTGTGTTTATCCTGTGTGATGGTTAGATACAGAGTGTTCCCTGGAGAATTAATGTTTTAATGTTCAGAATTGATATATTTATGTCATGAGGGTTCTAATCTCATAAGGATAAATCCTTTGGAATGGATTTACTGGGTGATAAACTAGGCAAGTGGGATGTGGCTGGAGGAGGTGGGGAGGCGGGTCTCTCAGGGTGTGGTCTTGAGGACTCTCTCTCTCTCTCTCTCTCTCTCTCTCTCTCTCTCTCTCTTTAATCCCCTTGCTTTCTCTCTGTTTCCAGCCTCCATGATGCTAGAGGAGAGCATTTACTCTCTCCTCTTTGTTTCCTGCTGAAAAGCTATGAGATCCACAGACCCCTGCCTCTGAAATCTCCAAACATTGTGAGCAAGCCGGACATGGTGGAGCACACCTGTAATCCATGTACTTGGGAGACTGAAACATAAGGAGTGCAGGTTCAAGAACAGCTTCAGCAAGTAGTGAGACTCTCATCAACTTAGTGAGACCCTGATTCCAAATAAGAAATTAAAAAAAAAAAACGGACTGGGGTTATAGCTTGAAGGTAGAATGGGTTCAATCCCCAATACTACAAAAAAAAAAAGAAAAAAAATGTGAGCAAGTAAATCTTCCTTCCTCTAAGTTGTGTGGTGAGTTGTTTTAGATTACAGGGTTGAGAATACTCACTGAACATCATGAAAGCATGGTGAATTTTTTAAATGTCTTGTTTTCATTAATTAAAATGAATGTGCATTTATTTTGTCATATGACTTAGTACATTGACTGATTTTATATGTTGAACTATCCTTGCATTATTACAACAATAAATCCTAGTTGGTTCTGATCCTCCTAATATGCACTTGTATTTGGGTTGATGGTATTTTCCTGGGGATTTTTGCATCTAGGCTCTCGAGGGTTATTGGTTTGTACTTTTCTTCTTTCATAGTAATTTTGTCTGGCTTTGGTTTCAGGACAATGCTGGCTTTGTAGACTGAGGATGTGCTCTCTCACTCTTCAGTTATGAGAGGAGTTTTAAAACTCTTGGTGTTAGTCATCATTTCATTGGTAGTATTCAGTAGTGAGATCATCAGGTCAAGGTCTTCCCTTTGTTGAGATAATTTTGACTTCAGATTCAGTCATCTTATCAGTTATGGGTCTATTTATTCATTATTCATCTCAGTAGGTTTGTATTTCTAAGAATTTGTCCATTACATTTATCTAATTTGCTGCCTTATAATTGTCAATAGTCCTCTGTTACAGTTTGGGTATGTAACGCCCACTAAAAGTTCATGTGTTGAGAGCATGTCCCCAATGCAGCAAGATTCCAGGATGGGATGGATCACTGAGAATGAAGCCTTCAGGCCTATATACATCACTAGGAAGAATCCAGAAAGTAAAATTGAAATTTTTTTTTTTTTGGCACTGGAGATTGAACCCAGAGGCATTCTACCTCCAAGCTACACCTCCAGTCCTAGTTTGTTTATTTGTTTGTTTCATTTGTTTGTTTTTGTTTTTGTTTTTTTATGCTTTATTTTGAAACAGGGTCTCACTAAGTTGCAGAGGACCTCACTAAGTTGCTGAGGCTGGCTGCAAACCCAGATAATCCTGTGTCAGCCTCCCAAGCACTGGGATTACAAGAGTGTGCCACCATGCCCAGCTCATTTTTTTAAAATCTAATCTTTCCATGCTAGAACTGAAATATTTTCAAAAGAATTTTCCTGTCATCATCTACTCTTTTGCTACCTGACTTTTTTCATGGAACATTCCAGCAAATTCTTACTCATTCTTTGAAACCAAACATCATTACCTCCACCACAACATCTACACATTCTTTCGTGGTACTTCTTCCACCTCTCTCTGTTATACCAATGGCCTCAAATATTAATGTTTTTAAATTTCTTTCTCCATATGATGTTATTTATTTTTTTTAGAAGCAGCAAATATGCCTTATTCATTGAGTTGCTGGTGGTCTACACAATCCCTGAGCTTCATTAATTCCCTACAAAAGGTGAAGAGGAAAGAGTGAGAGGACAGACTATGATGGAAACATTTCCTTAGTAGTGAAGCATGCTCCAAAACCTGGATTCACAAATAGCAACACAGTGTATAAGATAGTGATGCCAGTCTGGCTGGAATATACAATTTAGGAAAACAACATATGGACTCATGTAATATTTAATTCAACTAGCAGAACTGAGTAACATAGAAAGCTACAGTGAATGTCAGAAAAATTGTAATTTAAGATTTCAATCAGTTCGAACTACCACATTTAAAGTACTGCCAGAAGGAAAAACAGTATGCATAACATGTAGGTTCATACATCAGTCTCCATGGGCAAAATTGTGAGTAAACTGATTTCAACAAATTCTAGGTCAATACATTCTAACAGTTAACCACAAAATGTACTACTGTGTCATTTATCTCCTTCCCGTCTTTGGAACTATTTAAATAAAGTCCAGGTGACTCTTTGTCTTGCCTTTCCTGGGAAGAACTAGACTGAACTAGCTGTACATAATTTTTAATTATCAGAAATTTTAACATTCTTTAATAGAAAACAATTATATTGGGATATCATTATAATAGACCACAGTATTGCTAATTTCCTAGCCAATGTTATGTCTTCTGTGGACTGTAAATAGCAAATGCTCCTCAGTACAGATTTGTGATATTTAAATAGATATGTTAGCAAAGGTTACTCAATAGACTACTATTACAGGGATAGGAATTCTCACAAGTTTGTGGATTTTTTTGGTATATCACTTTTCTAAGAGTTTAACTGTATTTAATTTCTGCTCTTTTCTGAATAAGAACTGTTCCTTTATTCAAATGCTTATGGTGTTAACTTCTATTTTTTTTTTTCAACAAAAATGTGCTTTTTGCTGGGCATGGTAGTGCACGCTTGTAATCTCCAGTACTTGGGAGGCTGAGACTGGAGGATCACAGGTTCCTGGCAAGCCTCAGCTACTTAGTGAGGCCCTCCACAACTTAGTGAGACTTTGTTTCAAAATAAAAATTACAAAATAGGGCTGGGGGTGTATCTTGGAGATATAATGCCCCGGGTTCAATCCCCAGTACCACACACACACACACACACACACACACATACACACACACACACAAATATGCTTTGCAGTCAGCCATGGTGGTGCACACTTGTAATCTCAGTACTTGGGAGGCTGAGACAGGAGGATCTCAGGCTCGTGGCCAGCCTCAACAACTTAGTGAGGTCCTTAGCAAATCAGTGAGACCATGTTTCCAAATAAAAAATAAAAAAGTGCTGCGGTTGTAGTTCAATCCCCAGCACTATACACACACACACACACACACACACACACACACACACACACACACACGTGTACTTTGCAGGAAATGAGGAAAGGAGTATACCTGGATGTTTAACTTTAAAAAAAAACACCCTAAAAATGTGTACTTTAAAGAAAAGATCAACACCCTACAGTCAGCAGGCCAACTCAGGTAACCTCCTGCTTTTCCAAATTAAGTTTTTTTGATATCTAACTGTACCCTTTCATGTATATGGTATCAATGACTTATGTTACACTTAAACTGAAGAGCTGAGTAGTTGCAACAAAGACTGAATGGTCAGCACAACCCCAAATATTTACTCTCTGTCCCTTTGTGGAAAAGGTTTTTCTGCCCCAGTTTTAGAGCTATGGATTATAAAGATAGGTCAGAGCTCTGTGACTCATACCCTATATCATTGACATGGGAAATGTCAAGTGTTACAAATTATGGAGAGGAAGTTGGCATAAAATAACCAGATTACATGAGTTCATTAACCTTCAGTTATGAACCCAGGGTAGCCAAAGTAATATAAAACAAACAAATAAATATAAAACAAACATAAAAGGTTGTAATATTAACTACAGCACTGTTTAAATTAGCCCAAGACTGGAAATAACCAATTCCTATCAAGAGGAGACTAGCCACAAATAAAATAAGTGGACAGTCACAAAATGAAGTATTACACATCAGTACAAAATATTGAGAATTTTTTATGCCATGAAGAAATAATACCATAGTAATGCTAAGCCAAAATATGTGGTATAAAATATGGATTGCATGCTAATATTTATCTAAAATATGAGGTGAGTATAAATATATGCTATTATATATAATATATTGTACTAATAACAAAAAATGAGTGGATATACCACACAACTAGTAAAACTATTAATCCATAGAGGAAAGAGGAAAGAAAATACACAGTACAGAATAGAAGATAAGCATCTTTGAAAGTAACTTTAAGCTGGGCGTGGTGGCACATGCCTGAAATCTCTGTACTTGGGAAGCTAAAACAGAAGAATTTCGGGTTCATGGATAGCCTCAGCAACATAGCAAGACCCTCAGAAACTTAGCAAAACCCTGTTTCAAAATAAAATATAAAATAGGGCTGGGCGTGTAACTCAGAGACAGAATGTCCCCAGGATTCAATCCCCACTGCCAAGAAAAAGAAAGAATTTTTTTATAGATTTGATTTTGGAATCCTATCAATATTTTCTTGAAATATTATTTATATGAATGAGTAATTTCTGAAAGTGAAACTGCACAGGTATTTGGTATCATAGCCTCAGAAGGAGGAATTATGATGGGGAGAATAATGCCTCTCCAGCATCCTTTTCTACACACAGATATCCATGCCCAAGTCCCAGAACTGGTGAATATGTTCTTTTAGGTGGCAAAAAGGATTTTGCAGATTTGATCCTGGGGTACAGACTTTAGGAAAGGAAGATTATCCTGAATTATCTGAGTGTGTATAAATCTAATCACATGAGTCCTTAAAGAGCACTTTTCTCAGCTGTGTTTGGAGAGGGAGTAATGTAAGACTAAAGAAGTGTGAGAAAAAAGCAGTGAACATTGCTGGTTTTAAAGACTGAGGAGGGCTGCCACAAGCCAATCAATGTGGATAGCTTTTTGATGCTAAATACAAGGAAGCGGAGTCTCCCCTACAATGTAGACAAAGGAAGGAGTCCTGACAATACCTCTGTTGAAGCTCAATTTTGACCCTCTCCAGAAGTGTAATGTAATAACTTTGTCTAGTTTTAATTCTCTAAATTTGTAATTTGTTATAGTGGAACCATTATAAGAAAATATAGAAACAATTTTAAAGGACTTTAAAATGTAGTTGTTTGACTTAATATCTCAATGAAATAGTCTCTAAGGTCTATTAGATTTCAAAAATTTTTAAACTGTTTCCAGAAATCGCAAATGAGTCAGTGTCTCAATTTTTGTAATAATTAAAAAGAAGGTAATTGGATTGGTGGTGTTGAGAATAAAGGTATCTAGCATAAGAAAAGATATACAGTTATTAGATTGATGAGGTTAAGGAAAACCCTATAGTCTTAAATTAGAATTAGATGTATGAACTGAGAGACTTAAGAACTGAAGGACTACTTTTTTATTTTCTATTGACAAATAATAATTGTATATGTATGTTTTATAGGGTGTAATGTGATACTCTCATATGTTTACAAGTGGAATGATTAATTCAAGGCAATTAGTAAATCCATGACCTTACATATTTTTATGGTAAAAACACTTTAGCCATTTTAAAATATATAATGTATTATCATTTATTATAGTCACTTCTGCACTATAGATCACTGAATCTTATTTCACCTTGCTAACTGAAACTTTGTACCTTGGATCCACATTTTTCCTTCCCCAAGTACCTCCTCCCACGGCCTCTGGTAAACATTGTTCAGCTTACTACTTCTATCAGTTCAACTTTATTTTAGATTGCACATATAAGTGAGACCATGTAGTACTTGCTTTTCTGTATTTGGCTTATTTATCCTAGCAGAATGCTGTCCAGGTTGATCTATGTTGTCACAAATGACGTGAATGACATGATCCACCCATTTTTAAGGCTGAATAGTATTTCATTGTATATATAGATGATATAGATATAGATATAGATTCCCTTTACCTATTCATTGGATAATGAATACCTAGATTGCATCCATATCTTACCTATTGTGAATAATGCTGCAGTGAACACAGGTATGAAGGTATAGCTTCTTCAGGGTACTGATTTTAATTCCTTCAGATAACTTCCTATTTTGCCACCTTGCTGATTTTGTCCCCTTGAGAAACTATTTTGTCTTGAAAAATTCAGTCTGTTCCCTGAAAAACTCTAAAAACAATAAAGAGCTCCCAGTTTTAGCAGTTACTATTTTCTCTTAAAACACGATTTCTGGCAGAACTCACTAATTTGAGATTGGAGCAGAAGACATAAAAGCTTGCTCATACTAACAAGCCGGGAAGCCACTGAAGACAATCAAAGTACTCAGGAATCAATCACACAGGCCCCACTCATCAAAATTTAGAAAATCTGAACATCATTAAGGTTAGTAACTGCAATGGATTTGAGCACATCAAATATGTCCTGCATTTATAATGATGGCCCCAAACAAAACAATACAAAGCACTAATTGCTCACCTTATCAAGAGTGGAAGAGAACTAATTAGCTATTTTTTAAAGGTAAGTAGAGCATGATGTGCACATAGAAATGTGTTGCCATAAATCTCACTATCATGTACAGGGAGGGAGAAGGGGGAGGTGGGAGGTGTGGAGAGGGAAACAAAACTACTGACATTGTGTGCATATACGAAGGTGTCACTGTGAATCTCACTATGATGTACAATTACAATGCATTAGTAAAAGATTTTTTTTAAATGGTAAAGAAAGGAAAATAATATGGCATTGATTCTGCTTCTACTCTTAAATTTTAATTTCATGTAGTCAATAGTAGGTGAGGAGATATTTGCATTTTTGAAATATTACAGAAAATCGAATGAGATATTTATTGGAGTACTACAGCCACGTATACCCTACTGAAGCAACCCATGAAGGCACTAATAAGAATCAGTAGCAGCTGCCCTCACAAAAAGATGCAAATGGATCTCTCATACTGGAAGTATAAAACTGCCCTTAAAGATATCTCAAGATAATAAAGAAAAGTCTCTAACCACCATCCTGAGTGTAACTAATCTTTATCCCATTGTATCCCATGCCTGGGTGATGTAGAGAAAAGGGGAATTTTATAGGAGAATATATGTAGAAAGTGAAGAAAACCTGTGTGTTAAAATCTCTGCACAGGAGTCGGGCGTGGTGGTGCACACTTGTAATCCCAGCATTCAGGAGGGTGAGACCAGAGGATCCGGGTTCGCGGCCAGCCTCAGCTACTCAGTGAGGCATTCCGCAACTTAGTGAGACCCTGTTTAAAAATAAACAATAAAAAATAGGGCTGGGGGTGTAGCTCAGAGGTAGAATGCCCCTGAGTTCAATCCCCAGTACCGCAAAAAACCAAAACAAACAAAAAAAATCTTCACAAGAATAATTGATTTTCTACAACAAATAATTTACAAGGAAAATGTAAGATAAAAAAGAAAGGAGGTTTAAAGTTTGGCATTTCAAGATGGGCTTGGTGCTGCACGATTGTGCTCCTAATGGTTGTGAGGCTGCAACTGGAGGATTGTAGGCTGGATGTCAGTCTCAGCGAATTAGTGAGACCCTGTTTCAAAATACAAAATAAAATAGGGCTGAGGGTGTAGCCTGGAGGTAGAATGTCCTTGGTTCAATCCTGAGTAACACACACACACACACACACACACACACACACACACACACGCACACACACATGCACACACACGCACACACACTTTGGCTTCAACCAATTTATATGCATGTTCCTTATTCAAATCTTGTTTTAGAGGGAGAGATTAATTGAAAGGCAAGAATGAAGAGAGAGGGAGAGAGAGAGTGAACAAAAGAAAAACAGAAAAAGTTAAACATTCATTAGAAATTTGATGATATTGTAGAGTTGTTCATTAATTTTAGATGCGATGAAGGTATTGTGGATATTTTTCAAAGTCAAACTTTCAGAGAAACATGAAAGATTTATGCAAAAATTATATAAGGTCTGCTATTTGCTTCAAAATAATCTTGTTGGGAAGAGATAGTACTGAGTGTGGGCTTGTATTGACTAGCCATTGATAGTGGGTGGAGAAAGTAGGTTTGAATAAACGAACAAGATTGGTCATGCTAATCATTATTGTTGAACCTCAGAAATAGGTATTGGAGGTCCTGTATACTTTACTATTTTTATATATGTTTAAAACTTTTCATAATAAAATTTTTAAGAAGAAAAGGTTAGCCTGGCGTGGTGGCGCACGCTTGTAATCCCAGCATTCGGGAGGCTGAGACCGGAGGATCCGGGTTCGCGGCCAGCCTCAGCTACCTAGTGAGGCACTCCGCAACTTAGTGAGACTCGGTTTCAAAATAAAAGAATAAAAAATAGGGCTGGGGGTATAGCTCGGAGGTAGAATGGTAGAATGCCCCTGAGTTCAACCCCCAGTACCGCAAAAAAGAAAAAAAAAAGAAAAGGTTAAAAATAACTATGAGGAGGCTTTTAATTTTCTTCTGTTATTCTTAAAAACGCTCCCTACAAATCCCTTCTTACAATCATCTAGATTTTGAAAAAAAATCTGAAAACTGATATCTATTGGAATAAAAAGATTTTGAAGAAAATAAAATCTGAAAGCTAGTATCTATAGAATAAAAAAGGTTGTTTAAAGGTATCACTTTCTTATATCTGATGGTCATAGACTTCATTTTCTTCCAAATCATGAAGTTACTGTTGTCAGGAACAGTTTTTCTCTGTAATTTTCTTAGTCTTCAGTTTTCTACTACATGGAAGTAGCAGATTATCTTTGCCCAGTAGAACTTTTCCTTTTCTTTTCTTTATTTTTTTCATGTGTGTGTGTGTGTGGTACTGGGGATTAAAGCCAGGGGCATTCTATCTCCATACAGTCCCCCAACACTTTCGATACTTTGTTTGGAAATAGATTCTTGCTAGGTTGTTGAGAGTCTCATTAGGTTTCTGAGACTGGCCTCAAATTTGTTATCCTTCTGTCTCAGTACTGGGATTATAGGTGTGTGCCACCACACCCAATTTGCTTTTTTTTTTTTTTGCAGTACTGGGGATTGAACCTAGGAGCATTCTACCTCTGTGCTACACCCCCATCCAAATTTTTTATTCCTTATTTTGAAACAGGGTCTCATTAAGTTGCAGAGGGCCTCACTAAGTAGCTGAGGCTGGCCACAAACCCAGATCCTCTGGTCTCAGCCTCCCAAGTACTGGGATTACAGGCATGCGCCACCATGCCTGGCTGCCTAGTGGAAATTTTAAAGAATTCTTTTTTTGTTATGAATTATTCAGAGCAATAAATAAATATAGATATTTTAAGAGTTGTTTTGTCTAATTGCATATTCTGAAAGTGACCAGCACATATCTTCAGAGACCAAATCCCAGTTACTCTAAATTAGATCCTAGTAGGTTTGCTGTGACCCCACGATGCACTTGCATTTCCTTCAGTGCTTTTCTTCCTTCAGTGCTTGTACAAAACATAATAACATACATTTTTTCAGGCACTAAGGCAATAAGGTCATCTCTTCTCTTTAATAGTTTCAAGATGCAAACCAAATAATCCTGCAGTTTCAACATTAAAACAGGAGTTTAGGAAGTCCCAGCAAAAGCTGAAATAGGCTCCAAACCAGACACAGACCGAGAGGCACTGGAGAGGAGGAATAGGAGTTATTTAAGTTTCACAGTGGGAATAGTCTACTGAGAGTTGCTTTACCAGACATGCTTGGTGCCATTGTCTGTCAAACTAAGATAACTCTGGTATTCACTCTTATTGGGATATCTGCAGATTTATGTTACTCCATCAAAGGTCAAATCCAGGCTTGGGAGAATTGAGTTGGTTTAGTCTAAATGATGTAATGCTTTGTGGTGATTGGTAGGAGATGGATTGATATCTCTGTTCTAGATTCAGAGAATGCCCCTCCTTTTAGAAAAGAACAGGAAATATGGTCCGATGCTGATAGCCAAAACGGACAATGGATGTTATGTCATCCTTGCAACAAGATGTGTCTGGTAGCCAATAATATGTGCAAATATCAAACACTTCACTTGACAAACACTTCAATTTTTCTTTCAAAGGGAACTAGTTTCTAGAATAACTAGTCATGAAGAAGAGCTATGTAGTCAGATCAGCTGTGATTGCATGTGCTACTTTTCTCAATCCAACAAGTTATCTAACCTCTCAAAAGTTGGTTTGTATTGCCTGTGAAATTTGGATTAAAACAATTTTTACATCAGTGGTATAAAATCATAAGGATTCAAGGTTATTCTTGACATACAGTAAGTATTTATAAAATATGAGCATTTTATTAGTGTTGCTACTACTGGTCATAGTATTGGAAAAATAATGGAAATGAAAAGAAATCCTTACACTTATTGCTCAGAAATATACAAGAAGACTTTTTTAATGTAAAGTAAGAAAATTATACTCTGAAGGTCTGTTTTTTATTTTATCATTGGTTGCTCTCTGATAGGGCACATCTCCATATCCTCAGATTTGCTATGGACTCCTTTGCTCTGAGCTGGAAGATTTTGTAAGAACCAAGCAACATTTTCAGAATGTGCCCAAATCTTCTTTCAATAGTCCCTCAGATGCTGACTAAGTTATTCTGATAATCTGAAAAACAATGATATATTCACAAAATTTTCATTTCTTCTTATGCAATACACCTAAAAAAAAGTATAGATTGTATAAACTTAAGTGATATATTTTATCCAATGAAAACACTTTATCTGCCCTTTCTTCTCTCATTAGCCAGATTAACTCTTTCATTTCATTTAAACATTTGTAGTTGAATCTAGACATGATGGTGCATGCCTATAATCCTAGTACTTAGTAGACTGAGACAGAAGGAGCTTAGGTTCAAAATCAGCCTCAGCAACCAACATACTGAGACCCTCAGCAATCGAGCCAGACCTTGTTTCAAAAACAACAAATAGAAATGGGGGTATATTAAACCATCAAATTTCCTAATTCTTTCTCTGGAGAATAAGTACTCAAAGGTGTCAGTAATTAATTTGTTAATTTTTATGAAATAGTTTCAGGCTCAAAGTCAGAATTGTTATTTAATATTTATTATTGTGTCTCATATTTGTAAAAATCAATACAAAAATTCTATTAAAAATTGGAATCATGTCATTTGCAGGGAAATGGATGGAACTGGAAAACATTATGCTAAGTGAGATTAGTCAGTCACAAAAAGTAAAACATTGTATGGTCTCCCTAATATGCGGAAGCTAAGGAGACAGTGGGACATAAGAGGGACTACAGAAGAAGGAGAAATGAGAAAACTTAGGTGAGTGAAGAAAGTGACTTAACTGAAGGTGATGGGAGGAGGTACACCCTAATGTACATGATGTACTTTCACAAACATATCAAAGTCAATCACTAAACTGAACTTGAGAAGGAAGGAGGGCGAGAGAGTGGAGTGGGAATTTGGAATTGGGGAAGGGTTAAATGAGAAATGTGTGCATGTATGCCGTTACCAGCTTGTACCCAACAAAGATGTATGATTACAATGCATAAATAAATAAGTAAATAAATAAATTAATAAATAAATAAATAAATAAAATTACTACAAAAAAAGAAAAAAATATGAGTTTTCAGAATTGACTACTGTAGAATTCTGTTTCTCAAACAATAGCAGAGAAATATAAGCTGCAGCCCTGTTGTGTATCTAATTAAAAATTAAAGTGGTTTTCATTTAAAAAAAATAGATGTTACCTTATGAAAAAAATTTAGTAATATTAAAATTGGTCCCTTTCTTGCTTTAATACTGAAAACAAAGATTAACATTAATCATCTTGTTTAATTGAAATAATGTAAGTAAAAGTGCTCTGTAAATTGTTATGCCATATACAAATAAGTTATTATTACTAGCCATCTGTTCTAACATATGATGCTATAGTTTTGATTATGCAAATAAAATGTACGTGTGGAAATATATGAAATGGCAAAACTTTATTAAAAGAAAGTGTAAAATGGTTTTTGTTTTATTGCATAATAAACAACTCATCACTCATTTATATCTTTCATTATACACGTGCATCACTATGTGAACATGTACATACATGTGTGTCTGTATTTTTTCAAAGTCAAACCTAACTCATGACGTTCTCATGCATAATAAGAAGTTATTATCCAATAAGAAATAAGAACAGGATATTAAAATTTTCGTTTTCTAAATATGAAACTTCTGGACTTATAGATTAAATTCCAGCCACAGGAAGTACAACACATACTTATCAATTCATTATTTCACCAAGAAGATTTATTTACTACTATTTGTAAACATGTATTTTGCGACCACCCCAGAAACTCTCCTTTTTCATTTTTTAAAGCTCATCTCAAATAACTCTCTCCTAATTAACCTACATCCTCATCCAAAGAATTACTAATAGAATACAAATGAAATTTACCTGCAATTTCCATAATAATCACTGTGATTTACATAAAATTTACATAATAACAATCATAATTAAGTAGCATTATAGTAATGGTTATAAAAACAATCATCATAAATAGCATACAGTGATATAAGTTTGACAGAGATAGGAGCTTTAAGCAATATGCATATTTATTTTATTGTCTCATTTTTCTGGAAATGTATTCATGCCAATAATCTCCTGTAATATTTGTGTTTAACTTCAACACAGAGCTGTAGGGGCATGTTACTTCTTTGTTTTGAGAATAATATGATGTATTCTGATGATAGGAAAACAATGAATATACATTCAATTTTCCATTTGTGGACACAACCTAGAAACATGTGGAGGAAGTAAACCATCAGATTTTTTGTTATTGTGTTATTCTAATATTAATATTTTTCTTTCCTTTTTACTTCTTCCAGGTCATTCATCATTTTGCATCAGTTTAGACTCTTGTTTTAACTTAACTATTTCTTCAAAAAATGTTTTCCCACTTTAACACTTATTGTAATTTTTCTCTCAAGGATGATTAAATCTTTCATTTGATCTTCTAATGTAGGAATAATGAATGAATAGTTTCAAATACAGTAAAAGAATTATTTCCCTACACAGAGTATATATTATGACACTCTCTGGAGAGAGTTAAATAGTATTGTGATTTGAATATATAATGTCCCCCATAACTAATGGAAATAAGGCAGCCATGTTAGAGACAGAGCTTATTTGATGGGGGGAGTAGGTCCTTGGAGGAAAAAAAAAACTTTGTCTTGGTTTTGGAGTTTTGTGGATTCTAATTACTCATCACATGCAGTTGAGTTAAAGACAAACACTGAGGACTAATTAGGGATCAGGTAACACAATGTTGTTAGTGACTATTTTAGATTTTATTGTAGATTAAACTGAGTCAGAAACTCAAGAGAGCCTTGTATTTCCACCTCTGACGCTAGACCCAGGACTCCAATGTTTGTGACTCTCACAGAATCAAGGGATAAAAGATGGAAAAATCCATTCCATGTGTGGATAACTTACTACATGGAATCTGATCAACAGCACTGTGTTTGATATCTAATTCTTACACTAGCTAGCTTTTTGACCTTACACAAATTATTTGAAAAAGTTCAAACTTGAGTTTCCACTTTTAGAAAATGAGGCTATTTGCATCTGCCTTGAAGGGTGTTATGAGGAGTAGAGATAAAGTGCTTATTGTTTAGAACAGTGCCTGGCATGGACACAGACACCCAATAACAAACAATAGTGTCAAATATTGAGGATAATCTCTCTTGGAACAAATTCTGATGATATTTTGAATCCTTGTCAATTAAAAAAAAATATCCATCTTATGGTTGATTAATTTATACTGATCCTCCAAGCATATACGAACTTAAACAAGAATTACAGTTAAATACACTTGTATAAAAATTATGACTGACTTTTACATGTTTCATTAAATACTTGAAATAGTATTTGTTGTAACTTTGACACAAAATAGTCTATAATGATCTTTTTGAGTTACAATTATACATAACCCAATTAACTGCAACAAAATTTCCTAATGCTCTTTTAGAACAAACATGAAAATAGATCATTCATCGCTTAGGGACATAAAAGTTGCTGGAATAAGGCTGAAGTAAAAATCGGAGGTGGTGGCTGCCCTGGGTACATGTTTGAACAGCTTAGCCTTTCTGGTCAGAGTAGTATGCATACTGATGATGATAAGGTCAGATTGCCATTGTATCCTAAAAATAAAGAAACAAACAAAAGAATACTCACTCTTCACTCTCTCAGACTCATGCTGAAGGAAAATTTCTACTACTTCTTGGAAAAGAAAGCAGTTTTATTGATGTCATGAGCTTCATTGCCTGAAAATTTTAAGTCTTATCCCATCGTTAATTTCTCAGTATATGTTGAAAAAAAGGACAATGCCTACCTCAAAAATGCTGCGGAAGATAGAGAGAAATTGAGTAATAAGAGGCCTTCAAATAAAGGAAGAACGACTCCAGTGCCACAATGGAGGAAGCTGAGGCATGGGGAGGGGGACGAGGAAACCTGAGGAAGGAAACAGCTTAAATAATGCTATGTAAATATGTGAAATTGTCAATACTAATCTCAATAACATGTATGAGAAAGGGGAGCAAGTGTGGCAGGATCCAGAGGGAAACACATCAAGTCCTGTGGGCATGTATGTTCCCATAACTCTGAACCTCATTATAATGTATAGGTACAATGTTCCAATACAAGTATATTAAAAATAAATTGAATGAAGTAATATATGTAAAATACTTGATTTGAAATAGGTGCTCATTGAACACTTTTTTTTGTAGTATTAGAAATTGAACTTGGGGGCATTCTACTTCAGAGCTACATCCCCAATCCTATTTTTTATTCTTTATTTTGAAACAGGGTCTCAATAAGTTGCAGAGGGCCTCACTAAGTAGCTGAGGCTTGCCAGGAACCCAGATCCTCCGGTCTCAGCCTCCCAAGTACTGGAATTACAAGCTTGCGCCACCATGTCCGGCTTGAACACTAATTCATTTTTAATTTTCCTATTAGTTGCAAGGAATATCCTATTATTACTCAGTTCAAGCTCAAAATAAGATGAAGCATTACATCATTCTCAGGCGTAAATTTTTAAGCATGAATTAAAGCCAAGGTGATGGGGCCCTATATAAGGATGGTAACGGCTGATCCGAGAACCTCATTTATCAAAACGTTTGCACATAGAGAAAACAGTTACATGATCTCATCAAAATAGAAGGAAATGTTTTGGATACTTGCTGGAATTTTATGGGAACACAAATGGAAAGCAAAAATACATCAGACTGGGAAATAGGGTATAATGAACAGCAGAACAGGAGGCCATCTGTGGACATCCCTGTCACTGTGAACAGACTCCACAGGCACTGAGCCCATGAGACCACTCCTCATGCATCCATTGGCGCTGAAAGAAAACAGACATGGTGCCGCCTGTCTTATGGTACAGTTCTGGCATCAAAATGATGCCAAACAGGTATTTCATGGTGGGAAGATTCCTCCCTCAATACTGTTTAAGGTGAAAGCTCAGTGAAAGAAACCATAGGGCTTTGGTTGATGATAATAGACTCCCTAGGCATTTGAATACCAAGGAAGAAAATGCCAGCCATTTATATTTGTAGGTTTCTGGGTGAGAAATTTGACAGTCCTCTAAGAAACTGAGCTTGACTGTAAAATTGTTGCACTCCATCATTTCAAATGAATGGGTGTGGAGATTATCTCTGACCTAAGAGAAAAATTCACAGGACTGTAGAAAAGTCTTATTAAGAAAATATGGGGAAATTATAATTCACTAAGAAGGATATAGATGTGGAGGAAAAAATGGGCAGAGAATCTAAAGAACCTAAAAGTAGCTAGCATGGATAAAAATTCAGAAATGAGTATGCTCTTCTATCTTGGAAAAATAGACTGGGAGTATTATAGAACAAAGACAGGAAAAGCCTTAAATAAAAAAAAGAGATTATCTGACTGAAAATAGAGCAGGCAAAATATGTGTACTATCAGGACAGAGTTTACTGATCAGCAGAATTAAATCAATATGACACATCCCTAATACAATGTGTCACTGTATGCTCAGCCCATCTTTCTGTGTCCTTCTGTTGTTTGTGATAAGAGCAATCATCCTATTTCCCATTGTTCTTTAAATTGCAAACAGAACTAAGACCGGAACCAACATTATTAAAGAGCCTGCTAAAACATGCTGATAGCAACTCGGTTGTTTCCTAGCTGTCATAGTTAGATTCCCTTTGCACAAATAATCCAAAATAAACCAGTAAGCTACTACAGATTAGGCATGCACTGTGGATTTCTGATCTGATATTGTGAATATATAAGACAACACATGAAATATGGAATCGTTATGGAATCATTCAGCAAATTTCTAATGTCTCCATTCTAAGCACTTTATAATCTTTCACTTATTTCTTCATGATGCTCAGGTTAGAGGGCCAGCATCTTAACTTCCCTTTAAAAAAATGCTCAAATTTTGTCTTTTATAGCCAATTAAAGAATGAGAAATATCCAGTGGTAAAATGTGGAGGAAATTATTGCCCAATTTGTCACTTTACTTCTAATTTGGGTCTGAAATAAACTGGACAAAAATCCTTCAATAAAGTATCATCTTGTTCAGATAGTGCTGTGCTTAGATGTATCAGAATTGCTACTGAAGAAACACAGCTCTACTCCACAATGTGTTAGTCATTTGCTTGAAAAAAATTTTCCAAGTAGAGTCTGCAATCTAACCAAAACTGTCATTGTTTCAATAGATATTATCTTCTTGCATAAGATAAAGTGACATTTCTTAGTCTGTTTGTGCTGCTATAATGTAATGCCACATACTGAATAATTTATAATGGACAAAGATCTGTTCTCTCGCAGTTTTGGAAGTTTAGGTTCACTTTTCTGGTGAGGGATGCTTCCAAGAAACCACTTGTTGTTGCACCTCCAGAGGGGAGAAAGGCTGTGTCCTCGTCTGGTGGAAGATGGAAAGGCAAGAGAGCTAAACACTGTTCAGAGTCTCTAAAAACCCTCCATTTCATTCATGAGAAAAAATGTTCATGACCTAGTCACCTCTTAATGCCCCATCTCTTAATAATTTAAAGCTTAAAATTTAACTCCTGAATTTTGGAGGTGACACATTCAAATCATGGAAGCATCATTCACTAAATTGTAACTTCCAACGAGGCAAGAGTGTAATCCTATATTCTTATCTTTTCCCTTATGGTGGCATAGCATTCCTCTACCAACATAGTAGGGGTTCAGAAATGGTGATTAATTAGCAGAACTGATTCTATGAATTCAAGTATTAGCTTTGGAGAAAAAAAGTTGTCCAAAGTCAATTGCTGGTATTCCCCATTATCTTAAGCCTTCTTCACTTTCTTTTCTACCAATCTCCTCTTGTTTCATATCTTTGCTCCTTTTCCTTTTGTTCTTTCTTTTCTAACTGTGCCTTTCAATGATAAAACAAAACAATGACACCAATGACCATTTTTGTGGCACCTTTGATGCTCCTCATCGCTAACGGGGTTATGACCACAGTTCTATTTCCTAGGAAACGAGGAAGTAATGCTGAGTTGAGTCAGTCTCAATTGGAAAGATGCACATTAACCCCTGGCTATTGTGCAGGTGAAACAAAAGCTACTGCTAAAGATAGTTCCTTCTCCACTTTTCCTGTCATTGACCGTTACTAATAAAATAGAGAATACCTATTCATCAATATCATGGTCTTATATAAAACAGATACATGTAAGTATTAGTTTTCTTGCTAGAAATCTTTTTCACTGGAAATAAAACACATTATTCTCTGCTCACCTGAACAGACTATGTGGAACTTTATTAAAGTGTATCTGTTTTAGTCTCTTATACCTAAGATCTGTCCAAGGGGGGAAAATGTGCAGCAAAAATTTGGAAAATAATTTTTTTCTGTTTTCATTGTTTCTTGACAAAGGGAGAATTCATAAATATTCACAAAGAAAAGTATTTAATTAAAATCATCCAAAATGAGCTTCGTTAACACTCTCCTCTAGCATCTCTTGGTTTTTAGACATTGATTAAATAAGAAGAAACTTTGAAAGGAATCTTTGACATGTTTGAAATACTTGAGTTTTAAGGAAACTATTTTAGATAAAATGAGAAACCTTGCTGATCCTGGCCCACTTTTAGAGACACATTCAAACCCTAAGCTTTTGTTATTTCTGAAATAGGTTGTTAAGCAATTTTCCTTTATAGTTTTCCTTTCTGCCTGAATGGACCCACTTCTAAACACCCACGTCAGTTTGTAAGGGCATTTCTGGAAAAACAGAGAAGCTATTATAAATTTCTTCACTCTTTTTACTTATAAAACAGATCTTTATTCTTTATGTGTTTAATTTGATCCTGTTTTGTATATATCAAGATTCTTATTATCCAAATCAATATAGTACATAGACACAAATAAAATAGCTTTTGATGATAATCAAATATAACACTTGAAATTCTGAGCTCCACATTTCCTCAGATATCAGGACAGATTTCTGGGAATCAGGCATTTTCTTGGGTTTCACAATAAAAAAGAAGAACACACTGATCCCTGGGGTAATGGTCATCATTCTGTTGAACCAAATTTACCTTCTGTCCCATTTCTTTACATCAACAACAATAAGGTTTTTAGTCTAACTGTGATAATACTTCTTTTGTGAACATAGCTTCCCTATTTGAAAGTAACTATAGGCAATTGACATTGGTATGACTTAGAAGAAAAAAATATGAAACTCATACAAAAACAGGGATGAGAATTTGTAATGATTAGCCAGGTGATCATACATGTTAAATGCAATAAAAATATCATGAACATCTATCGATACTAATCTTTTCTTTTTCATTATACAGTGTCATTATATTCAGCTAACAGGAAGAATCCACAAGCCTTTCGAGACAAAGGAGTCCAGTAACTAAAACGTGAACTTCCTGAAGTATAATATTCTTAAAACATATTGCTACAATAGGCAACATAAATCAATACATCAAGTTAGCCTTTCATGTTCTTAAAAATAATTATATCACACAGAAAATTTTAGGTCTAATAAAACATAAAAATGTTTTTATTTAGTATAATTATTATCAAGGTTAATAAAACTAACCTTCACCTCAATTTCACAAGTAAGTATGGAAATAACTCCTCTAATTGATTTACGCATATGTTGTTTATACTAATAAAATTTATCTGGTTAAATGGAATATTAACCATTCTACATAATGAAAAGCAAATGCCTAGGTCATTAGCAATTAAACTTATTTTGACTTTGATTTAAAATATTACATTTAATACATTTAATTATGATTAATGTGTAAAATTTCTGTGTATCAGTATCTTGATATATGCCCAGGTCATGATGTATAACCGTGTATAAGAAACTGTCAACAAGAGATTCCACTCATGATACCCTCCGCAACTTAGTGAGACCCTGTTTCAAAATAAAGAATAAAAAATAGGACTGAGTGTATAGCTGAGAGTTAGAATGCCCATGGGTTCAATCCCCACTACCAAAAAAAAAATGAAAATCATGCTCAGGATACATAGCATTATAATCCATAATTGACATCTTATTTAATGCACAAGTCTTTATCACTTCTTGTAAATCTCAAGATCAAGCATATTATGGAAATTTCAAATGAGAATATTAAGTAATTATAGTCATGTTTTAGAGAAGGTGGGTTTGTTTTAGTATTTTTTTAAAAAAGTAGCCATCTGTGAAACAAAAATAAATTTTTAAAAACCACTACACTGTTAAATAATGCACAGATTATAGAAGAAAATATATGGTAACTTTTATTGTGATTTATTTAATAAAACTCTGGATTAAGAAGTATGTTTCTTAAGTTCTAAATATATTCTGATTATTATTATTTTCTTATTTTTATTGATTCACTCAATATTCCTACTACTATGATCCAATCCAAAACAACTGATCACACTCTTAGGAGAAGGAAGATTTATTTGCTCACAGTTTTTTGGAGATTCTGAGTTCAGTCCATGTGAGATCAAGGTCTGAAGCTCAGGGCATGGCAGTGGAAAGTAGAGAGAGGGTAAGATCAAGGCTCCACTCTCACATCATGGAGGCCAGAAGCAGAGAGAAAGAGCAGGGGTAAGAGGAAGGATATATAGTTCGCAAGGTCAGATCCCCAGACCCCTCTTTAGCAACCAAGCTCCACTCCAACATTGCTACCTGTTTTCATTAGGGATAGGGGGACATTCACTGCCCTAGATCTCCCCAGTTTGCCCACTATTTATCCATTCTTTTCCCCACTAACTCTTGGAAAAAAGTGAACTTGTTATTGCTTCCATAACTTTGCCTCTTCCAGAATATCATAAGATTAGAATAATGTGCTACCTTGCCTTTTTGGAAGGACTTCTTTCACTTAGTCATATGCATTTAAGATTTCTGTTATGCGTTTCCATGGTTTGATGGATTTTTTCTATTTAGTACCGGACAGTATTCTATTGGCATTTATTTATTTATTTATTTTTAATTTTAATTTTTATTCATACATTGTAAGCATACATATTTGTTAGGTACAAATTGATAAATTCCCACCCCGCTCCCTCGCCCTCCCTCCCTCTCAAGTTCAGTTTAGTGAGTAACCTTGATATATATTAGTGTGCCCCCCCCCGTCCAACCCCTTTGGTTAAATCAACTTTGTTGTTTTTAAGGGTCTCTCCTTTTTCATCTGGAGACCGTGTTATGCCCCATCTTCTCCCTAGCATCTGCATATTAGGGAGAACATACACTTCTTTACTCTTTGTGACTGGCTAATCTCACTTAACATAATGTTTTCCAGTTGCCTCCATTTCCCTGCAAATAACATGATTTTGTTCTTCTTTATGGCTGAGTAAAATTCCATTGTGTACATATCCCATAGTTTTGTAATCCATTCATCTGTCGATGGACATCTTGGCTGCTTCCATAGTTTGGCTATTGTGAATTGTGCAGCTATAAACATCGATAACACATGCATTGGTCTGATAGTTTGGTTTCCATTCTTTTGGGTAGATACTCAGAAGTGGTATTGCTGGGTCATATGGTAGGTTCATTCCCATACATCTGAGGATCCTCCATACTGTTTTCCAAAGTGGTTGCACTAGTTTGCAATCCCACCAACAGTGTATTAGAGTTCCCACTTCTCCACATCCTCTCCAGCAGTTGTTGTTGTTCATGTTTTTATCACTGCCATTCTGATTGGAGTTAACAGGAACAAGACAAGAATGTCTATTATCACCTCTTCTGTTCAATATAGTACTTGAGACTCTAGCCAGAGCAATAAGGCAAGAGAAGGAAATCAAAAGGGTAAAAATAGGGAAAGAAGAACTAAAACTATCCCTTTTTGCAGACGACATGATATTATACTTAGAAGACCCAATAAACTCAACCAAAAAACATATAGAACTGATCAACAAATTCAGCAAAGTGTCTGGATACAAAATCAGTCTTAAAAAATCAGAAGCTTTCCTGTATGTCAACCATAAATCCACTGAAAAAGAAATCCAGAAAACAATTCCACTCACAATAGCACCCCCAAAAATAAAATATTTAGGGATAAACCTAACCAAGGAGGTAAAAGACCTCTGTAAGGAAAACTACAAAAAGTTGAAGAAAGAAATCGATGAAGACCTTAGAAGATGGAAGGATCTACCATGCTCTTGGATAGGCAGAATAAATATCATCAAAATGGCCATCCTCCCAAAACTGATCTATAAATTCAATGCAATACCCATGAAATTACCAAGGGCACTCCTCACAGACATAGAAAAATCAGTCCTTAAATTCATCTGGAAAAACAAAAAGCCCAGGATAGCCAAAGTAGTTCTGAGCAACAAGAACCATGCAGGAAGTATCAAAACACCTGACTTCAAACTCTACTACAAAGCCACAGTAATAAAAACAGCTTGGTATTGGCACAAAAACAGACACACAGACCAATGGAGCAGAATAGAAGACTCAGAAACGGACCCACATGGTTACAGTCAACTGAAATTTTACAAAGGAGCTAAAAATATACACTGGAAAAAGGATAGCCTCTTTAACAAATGGTGTTGGCAAAACTGGTTAACCATATGCAGGAAACTGGAAATAAACCCCACTTTTTCACCCTGCATTTATTTATCTATTGAAAGAAATATTTGTTGCTTCCATTTTATAATTAGGAATAAAGTTTCTATAAACATCATAATTTTAACATTGTTTTAAAGTTGGTTTTGTGGGGTAGGTTTTCATTTATATTATCTACTCTGCTACTACCAGAAATGGAAATTTGTCAAACTATTCAAAATTTTTTTGAGTAAGTTTATACTGAACAAAAGATTTTTTGAACATCTTAGAGCTAGTGAAGTTCCAGCATATCAAAAACAAATTAGATTTATTTTGTAAAACTTTAAAAACAAAGGTAGAGCTCATAGTTAAAAAGTATTTGATGTTCACATATACAATACTCATGAGATTCTATTTTCTGTGATATGGAGTTATAAATGATTCAGAGTTTAATGTCAAATTAATATGACAAAGAACAATTGAACAAAGATTTTAAAAAACAGAGACATTGAACCTCCATTTCACTGAAAAGTTTCCAATAAAAGCTAAATGACTGTTTTTTCACATACTACAGAAGAAGTATATCATTTTGGGATGGACTAGATGATCTTTTGCACTCTAATCTACAAATAAATTAAGAATCAATTATTTTAATTCATGTGAAATAAGTTTTTAAACTTAAAAAATATACCGCTTCTCTTTAAATTCCAAATGTTTGATGAAATATTTTCCAAGTTATTTTTCATCACTACAATTTACAAATCAGGTACTTCTTCAATTTTATTATTCTTGACAAGATAATTAGTTTCATAAATATACCTTGATTCTATTGAATCTTGAATTTACTCTTAAAAGCTAAAAAAATAATTAAATGATTACATAATTCTTAATAAAAATTTTAAATTCTAACATTTCAACACTTATCAATTTAAGGAATTCTATATTCTGATCTTTTTTGCTTTTAACAGCAAAATGCTGAGCATATAATGAACTTATAATAAATTAAAGAACATATAATGAACTTAAAACAAATTACTTCTATTCCATAATGTACTATTGAGCATTTGGAGTTTGCTTATATGGGGAGCACAGATTCACACACATGCTTCCTAATAGACTTGTAGAATTCACTTAGTAATTACCTATAAACTTGTCAGTTTTTGTAGAAGCAAGAAAACATTTGTTCCTCATAGATCCCCTATTAATTTGCTTTTATAAAAATTTCATCCTATGTTTTGGGAAATCCCATTCCATACTTCTTGCTGTTATGTGTTTCTAAAAACCAAGTCATAAAATAATAATGTTATAATTGGGTGTTGTGTTCTTGACCAAAAACTCAGCATTGAATAAATCTTAGTCTTACCCAAAATATGTCATATAGAAAACCACACGATCATTTAAATAATGAAAATTAATAGTATGTATCCTATAAAATAAACACAAATGCAACATACACATTAATTGTGGAAAATGTCCTACTGTGGTTTAAATTATAGCTATTATATCAAAAATTTTACCAAAAACTAGTAGCATAGCATTTTTAAAATTTTATCTTGTTTATCTTCTTAGAAGTTAGAGTGTTGTGTAGGAGGTGATGATCCTGGTATCTTTAAGAAGGATTATAATAAGCTTTGAATCATACAATGCTTTACCCACATAAATTTCTCAATGGTATACAGAAATTTAAAAAAATAATTATGCTAACCTTAAAGATAGGCTTTAAGTACTGTTATCTATTGCTTCTTGTTTTGTTTTTCTCTCTGGAAAAGCACTTAAAATATAAAGTGTTATCTTTTCCTTATCTGCATCAACAATGAAACAGTTTTTTTCATCATCACTAAGATTTATTCTGTCTCCTATGAGCTCATAGCACTTCCTAACTCAAAGGCTTAGGTGTTTATTTTCTTTTATTGCTTTTAATCTTCCCACTCCTAGGTAACTCCTGGTAGCTTGAATAAATAAAGAAAAAGGAGAGGTTTAAATGGCTTTTAAAATAAAATAATGGCCTTCTGGATATCAATTGGCAAATTGGTCATGTGAAATGTAAAAGATATGATGATTGCATCTCATTTAAACCTAACATTTATTCAATAATGGCTATGGTAACAACTTGATATACTTTATCTCTAATCCTCACACTAACATTTGATACAGGATAATTTCAAGATGGCTAAATACATATGCCCAGCACTTCCTCCTCCTCTACAAAATGAACTAAAACAACAGAGTAGCTGCATTTCAAGGTAAGTAGCTGAGGATGAGCACTGGAACTTAGTAAGGGAAACACAGGAACACTGGGAAATACAGAGAACTGGGATGGCAGTATAAAAGAGGAACAGAGGACACCAGCAAATCACATGTGACCCTGGCTCCATGGCCCAGGTGAGGTTGGGGGTGGGGTCTCCCATTGCACGAGACAGGATAAATGGGAGAGTCCCTGTGGACACTATCACTGCAGAGACCAGGCACCTACAATTCTACCTACCAAAGAATTTTACAGTAGTCATAATCTTGGAAACAAGGTAAGAGAACTACCATGAGTATGCGTAATTTAAGCTTTGCTTCAAAGAAGTAGTTCATATTGCCTACTCCACCTACCCCAGTTCCCACAGACCACTTCCATACAATTTTGAAAAAGGAAACCACTGTCAGAATTCATAGTACTCTAAGCCTGGTATGACGGTTCATGCCTGTAGTCCCAATACTTGGAAGACTGAAACAGGAGGATGCAGATTTGAGGCCAACCTCAGCAACTTAGTGAGACCCTGTTTAAAAATAAAAGGGACTAGGGTGTGTAGTTCAGTGGTAAAATGCCCCTGGGTTCAACTCTCAGTACCACAAAAAATATAAAAAGCATTCATACACCTTAAAGAACCATAGTCACTACCTATCCCCATTCCAGGGATACCACAGCCATTCCACCACACTGGCAAAACAGACTGCACCCTCATGAACCTAACTAGATCTCACAGTGTAATTGTAATCCCAGAATCCAAGCCCATGCAGAACCACCAGGGAAGGGTGCCTTGGCTCTGCAGAGGTGCCCTCAGGAATCAAGAAACTTCATGCTTGCTCCTGGGACATGGGAACAACCCCTCCTCATTTCTCCCACCAAGATTCTCATGTTAGCCCACATACTACCACCAGGACTGAGGATATGCACCCTGTGCCCCTGTCCCTGAAATCGTTGCCATTAATTATACATAAACAAGCCATAAGGAGACTATGATATAGCATTCAACTGAAGCCAAGGCAATTGAGCCTCCCAAACCAAGACATTGCTTCGAGAAAAACCCTTTTACTACAAAAGGCACCTTATGAAAGTGATGTAGATGAAGGAAATAGTTCAAATAATGCTATGAACATATATGAAGGTATCACTACCAATCTCATTAACATGTATGGAAAAGTGGAGAAAGTGGTGTGGGATGTGGAGGGCATCACGCCATGTGCTATGTGCACCTATGTTTGTATCACATTGAACCACACTATGACATATAATTACAATGTACCAATAAAGGTACATTTAAAAAAATGTGTTATAGACAACTGATTCACCTAGTGAACAAACATCAACATAGGGACACATGATTATGAAAAAGCAAGGTAATATACTTCTGAGTGAACAAAATAGCTCTTCAACATGAAGCCCCAAAGAAAAGGATTTTGATGAAATACATGTTGAAGAATTAAAAATCCAGTTGTGGTGGCATATGCCAGTAATCCCAGTATTTTAGAGGCTAAGATAGGAGGATCCCAGGATCAAAGCCAGCCTCTGCAACTTCCTGAGGCTCTCCATGACTTAGTAAGATCCTGTTTCAAATTAAAATAAAATAAAATAGTACTAAGTGGGTAGCCTAGAACACCTCGGGTGTAGCCTGGAGGTAGAACACCCCTGGGTTCCATTCCCAGTACACAAAAATAATAAGTAAATTAATTAACTCATTCATTAATGATTGAATGATTCTAAGAAAACTCAGTAAGATACAAAAGAATATAGACATAATTCACTGAAATTAGAAAAAAACATAATAAGTAACTCAGCATATATATATATTTATTTCATATCTATACACATATATATATATATGAAATGAAAAATAATCAAAGTTTGAAATTAAAGAATCTGATAACTTATAAAAAAACACAGTTCAGACCCTCAAGAAAAGACTAATTCAAGCAAGGAAAGAATTTTCATGGTTGACTATAAATATTTTTAAATATCCCAGCCAGAATGAATAAGAATAAGAGAAAAGATTGAAGAAACATTCTAAGACAGGACCACCAAAACAAACCAAGACTATCATTAAACAAAATAAAGAAAAAAAATTCAAACCTAGTGTGTTTCTGAAGGTGAAGAGAACAGGAAAGAAAGAGAAAACCAATGTAATCAAATTATACTTAAAAATTTCCCTGATCTTGGTCAAGCATGCCCAAAGGATTCCAAATTACAGTCGAACTCTCAAAAATCCAAGACAAAGATAATTTTAAAACAGCCAGAGAAAAGCTCCAAATCATATGCAAAAGAACCTCAATTATACTAACAGCAGATGTCTCAGCAGAAACCTTATGGGACAGGGGGGATAAAATAACATCTTCAGAAATCTGAAAGGAAAAACAAACAAACAAACAAACAAAAAACTGCCAACCAAAATTCTTACACCCAATAAAAATATCCTTCGAAAATGAAGCCAAACTTTTACAGAAGCCTAAATAAATTTTAAAAAATTGAAAACATAGCGTGAATCTTCTCTGAATACAATGAAATAGAACAATAAATTAGCAGCGAGAAGGTCTTTAGAAATTGTACAAATACATGGAAACTTAACATTATACTCTTAAATTATTTTTAGGAAAATAAACATTTTTAAAAGCAAGCAAAAATGGAAATATAACAACAAAATCTGTGATATAGCAAAAGCAATCCTAAGAAGAAAATTGATAGCTGAAAGTGTTTATTGTAATGTAAGATCTGAGGAAAAAAAAAAACATGTTTATCCTCATCTCTTTTATTCAAAAGTACTAAACGTCTTAATCGGAGGAATCAGGCAAGAGAAAGAAATACAGGAATAAAAATTGGAAAGGAAGAAGTCAAGTTATCTGTTTTTAGATGGCATAAACTTTATGTAGAAAAAGATAAAGAGTCTGCCAAAAAGAACTACTGGAACTGATAAATTCAAGTTTAACAAAGTTGTAGCATAAAAATTGATTTACATATAGCAGAAGCATTCTTATATACCAATAACAGCTAAGAATAAAATGTTAAATGCATTTTCATTCACAGTAACTAGAAAGATAGAATAAAATAAAATACATAAGACTAATTTAACACAAAGTGAAAGATCTCCGTAATTAAAATTATAAAATATTAATAAAAGAAATTATAAAGGACACAAAATGGAAAGACATTACATCTTCATCAATTAGAACAATTAATAATTCTAAAATATCCAAACTACCCAGAGTGATATATAGATTCAAAAAAATTTTCATTAAAATACCAGTGGTATTCTTCACAGAACTGGAAAAAATTCATAAAATTCCCATGGAAGCACAAAAATCCCAGAATGGTCAAATAAATTATGAAGAAAGAAAAGAAAAGAAAGCTGAAGGCATCACAAAATCTGATTTCAAAATATACCACAGAGGGATAATAATTAAAACCGTATGGTACTAGTTTAAAAAACAAGACAAAAAGAACAATGGAACAGAAAAAGAAAATCCAGAAATTAAGTCATATATTTATAGCCATTTGTTTTTCAACCAAATTGGTAAGAACATACATTGGAATGAAGATACTCTTTAACAAATGTTACTGGGAAAACTGGGTATAGTGAAAAATATGTCTAGATTCCTACATCTCACTTTATAAAAAAAATCAGCTCAAAATAGATTAAGTCTCTAAATGTAAAACATGACACTGTAAATCAAGAAGAAGAAACCTTAGGGGAAGTAGTTCAAGACATTGGGATAGAAAAATAAATGTTTTTGATGAGAACCTAAAAACACAAAAAATAAAACAATGTGTACACCAAAAGGATCATATCAAACTAGGGTACTTCTGAAGAGAAAAAAGAAAAGCAAGAGTCAAAAAACAACCTGTAAAACGGAAGAAAATATTTGCAACGTATTCACTGGCTAAGCCATTAATATCCACAATATATAAAGAACTCAAACTACTCAACAGAAAAATAATAGCAATCATCATCATCATCATCATCATCATCCAATTAAAAGTGGGCAAATGAACTGAATAGACATTTTTCACTGAAGATACACAAATCATCAAAAGTGTATGAAATAATTTTCAATATCTCTAATCATCTAGGAAAAGTAAATCAAAACCACTGTGAGATAACATTACACCCCAGTTAGAATGGATTTTATCAAAAAGATAAGAAATTATAAATGCTGGTGGTGATGCAGTGAAAGAAAAACCAATATACACTGTTGTTCAGAATATGCATTCATCGTGGAATACAGTATAGAGATTTCTCAAATCACTAGAAATAAAATTACCATATAATCTCAAAATCTCACTACTAGGTGCATATCCAAAGAAAATAAGATCATCAAGGAGATACCTGCATGCCTATGCTTATTGCAATACTATTCAAATTTGCTAATACATGGACATTAATCAAGATGTCCATTTACAGATGAATGGACTAAAATGTGAGATAAATACACATGCACATAATTGAATGTTATTCAGCCCTAAGAAAGGATGAAATACCATTAGGACAGCATGGATGGACCTAGAAGACATTAAGTAAATAGCCACGAAGAGAAAGAGAAATAACACATGTTCTCACTTATTTGTGGAAGCTAAAATGGTTGATAACATAGAAGTAGAACATGGAATAGAGGCTACTAGAGCATAGGAAGGAGGGGGATTGAAATGAGGAACAAGGGGTACCAAGGCACAGTTAAAGGAGGAGAAGTGGCTCTGGTGTCCTATGGCACAGTAGGGCAACTATAGTACAACAATTTATTACATTTCAAAATAATTAGAGAAAAAGAATTTGAGGGTTCTTGACACATAGAAATGATACTATTTGAGGAAATGGAAATACTGATTACCCTGAACTGACCATTACACATTGCATAAATGTATCAAATTTTAACACTGTACCTCATAAGAATGCACAGATATCTCAATTAAATGATAAATAACAGATAAAAGAAAAGAATTTAAAAACATTTGCATAACAGATTCTATTATTTTCATTTTACATATGAATGCAATTGGTGCAAAAATTTTAATTTTGTCAAGATCAAAAACATACAGAGAATGGAAAATTTATCTTTGAACTAAGTCATCCTGTCTCTAAAATCTGTGTCCTTTTTCTTCCCATATTGGCTTCCTAGGAACCTATAGAATGATGAGAAAGATCTTTTGGATTTTATTTCCAAGTAAGATATAAATTATGGATAATTTGTTTTCATGAAGTTTCACTAACATCTCTAAAGTAGATAGGTTGTAAGCGTTATATTATGCAATTGTACGTTGTATTAAAAAATCACTAGAACAATATGAGTTCAGTGAAATTATACTCTAGAAAATATGTAGTTTAATAATCTGTGCTAGTTCTATCCTAGTCTTAATCCATTGGTCAATTATATACATGACATTTTTTCAGTACCAGACACACACACACAAAATAAATATTTGTCTTCCTGTAAGTAAGCAAACATTCTTGCTGAGGTGATGTCTAAAATCAATTTTATAAAAAATATAAATTGAAGAGATTTTTTAATAACCATTAATATGATATGTTTGACTTAAGCTGTACAAATAGTTATTTGATTTAGTTTTTAAAATAACAGAACAAAGTGAGGGATGTGAATCTTGTAATTAACCCCTGAGGATCCCTACACTCACCAACCTACTAGCCTTAAGCAAATTCTACTAAGAATATTTCCTGATGGACATACACATATTGTGTCACAGATACCACTTGGGATTTCCCAGCTGAACTACAGAGTCACTAGATAAGCTCCCATAAGTTCATCAGTCTCAGGCCAGAGATTTTGGAGTTCACTATTCTGTGTTTGAAGGCTTTCAAATCTATTCTGAATGCTCAAATCAGCATTTTTTAAAAAATTGGTGCATTGTAATCTCACATCTTATGAAGTTCAGAGTGATGGAGGCATACACACGCACACAGTACATTTTGAGCCCTCCCTCAGTTCCCACCCCACTTCCTCTTCCTCCCCATATTCCCATGCTCAACACTTTGATAAGTGTGTGTATGTACATCATGACCACTGAGGTATTTCCCTCTTCAAGTTTTCCTCCTCCTCTCTCCTCCCGTAGGCCCGCTCCTCCACTCCACTTAGGTTTTTTCTCCTTTCTCTGGAGTCCCTCCTATGTCCCAATTTCTCCCTAGCTTCTGCATATAGGGAGAATATATGACTCTTCACTTTTTATGACTGACTACTCTCACTTAGCATAATATTCTCCAGTTCCATCTATTTCCCTGAAAATGACATAATTTTGTTCTACTTTATGGCTGAGTAGAATTCCATTGTGTATATATCTCATAAGTTTGTAATCCATTCATCAGTTTCTATTCAACATTTCAACCTTAAAGTAAATCAAAACATGAAGTAATCTCAATATATTTGCTCAACTCTTTATAACGAATCAAAGCAAACATAAACTGTTTGTTGGCCATTAACTGCATTAGGTTTAAAGCTGGTTTGTTAGTTTATGTTAGTTTGCTTTTAATTTAGCCAACTAGGTCAAGCAGGAACAGAATCTACATATTTCTCAGCTAAACAGGTAAAATAACAATATAAAATACTTCTCAACCAAATTTAAGCCACACTTGTATTTCATAGATCCAAATTCATGAGCAGTAGATAAGAGAAGAGGTCCTACATAAGCTTCACACACTGGATAACAGTAACTCAAAGATACTCTCCTGATACTTAACACCAACAATGAATTTCATCAACACATATTTCTGGTTTTGCTGTGTCTGATTTCCCTTTGATATTTTGCAAAAATTTCTTCATTTCATTTTTTCCATAATTCAAAGAACCAAAATAAATTATTTCTCTTACGGACAGAGAGAGATGAGAGAGAGATGAGAGAGAGAGAGAGAGAGAGAGAAAGAGAGAGAGAGAGAGATTGATTGCCACTCAAGTTCCTTTGCTTAAAACCACACAAAACAAAACAAAATAATTATTGCTGCCAGCTTTCAGAGATATATATTTCTCAATGAAGCTTTTAAAAGCTTCTATAACACACTTTTAACTTACCGTTCTAATATTGAATTAATTTCCCCTTTAAAAATTCTATGTTACCATAAAATTGGAGTAATTCACTGTAGCTAAAAGTACTAGTGATTTTCTATCTCAGTGACTTTGTTCATGCTCTTAATATGTGGTTATTTCTTATTTTTATGGAAAATTTTATTGCTAAGGCTTTGTTAGGCCTATTGTATCCCATGGAAAATCACTTCAGAGCAGGTTAGAAAGTCATCTCATGTCCACTCCAGACCTATTGAATCAGAAGCTTTAATTTTGATTCTAATCTCGATTCTAGGTGATGTATATATAAATTAAATTGGAAGCATTTCAAATGATATTTTTTCATGACACTTCAACAATATTTTCAAAGAATGTAATAGTTTCCACTTTTAATCATTATAGCTATAGGATAATTTGTCATTTCTTATGTCTGCAAGTATTTATTAAGTGGCTATTAAGTTCCAAGAAAAACTGAGGAGGACCACTTCAAAAGGAAAAAAATTGTCATTTATAGAAAGAGAGTTCTCATGAGTAAATTATATTTTGAAGAACAGTAGAAAATAGAGAAAGTAAGGAGATGCAGTGGTTGTTTTGAAGCATTATTATTAATTAATTATCTCATTATTGATCAGTACGTGCAATGATTGTGGTCCCCTACTTCCAGGAGGCCACTATATCAATGTTGAGTTTAGTGCAGACATCTTATCACCACACTGCACTACAGCCTTGAACTCCTGAGCTCAAGTGTTCTTCCTGCCTCAGATCACCAATTAGGCACAACACCACACCTAACTTTGAGAAGCACTTTTGATGTACACAGTTCATAGACACAGGCTCACTAAAGAATCAAGATTTTTTCCATAGGATTTTAGAAAGCTTCCCTTTCCACCACACTGTCTCATTACTTCAATAAATATCTAGCTATAGAATATCTTTTTATCTAGTACATCATATTCGGCTATCAAGAAAATAATACAAAGCATACCAAAGTGGTAAAAGCTACAGTTTGAAGAAACAAATACACATCAAATTAGAATCAGATATGTAAATGTGCTGGAATTATCAGGCTCCAAATTTAAAATAAGTATAATTAAATTGCTAAGGACTATAATGAGTAGACAGCATAAAAGAAAAATTGAGCAATCAAAACAAAGAGTTAGAAATCATCAGAAATAACAAAAATACTAGAGATGAGAAAATTCTGTACAAAAACAAAGAATGCCTTTGATGGACTTATTAGTGGGCTCGACATAGAGGATGAAGGACTCTCTGAGGTTAAAGATATCTCAATGGAAACCTTCAAAACTCTAAAACAAAAATAAGAAATTTAAAAAACCACAATAGAATATCTCAAACTTTCCAGATAACAACAAAATGTGTAATCTATGCACAGTGTGAGCCTCAGAAGAAGAGAAAGAGAACAAAAAAGAAACAGAAGAAATACATAAAATAATAATGACTGATAACATGCCCAAATTATGTCAACACCAAACTACAAATACAGGAAGTTCAGAAAATACCAAACAAGACAATAGCCAAATAACTCTACCTAGATATATCATATTCAAATGAAAAATCAAAGATTAAAAAATCCTGAAAGAATTATATCTCAGTTCTCAGAAAATGTAATCAAGAAGATATGAGCATAATTCACAATATCCAAATTGTGGAACCAACCTAGGTGTCCATAGCAGAGGAATAGATAATGGAAATGAGTTATGTATACATAATGGAATTTTATTCAGCTGTAAAGAACAAAAGCATTGTGTCATTTGTGGGAAAATGGATGGAACTAGAAAATATCATGCTAAGTGAAATAAGCCAGTCTAAAGAAGACAAGGGTGGAATGTGTTCTCTCCTATGTGGAAGCTAGAGAGATAATATGAAACAAAAGGGACTTTAGATAATTGGGGAGCATGACCAGTATAACAGTAAAAGGGTATAGGTGAAAGAAAGTGGGAAGGAAAAAAGGAAGAACTGATGCCCATTTAGGAATGCATCACTAACAATCTCATTATTATATACACAGATGGACGGGTAACAGAGTGAGGTCTGTAGAAAAATACACCAAGAACTATGCGCATAGTTGTTTGTATGATTTCAATCCTCATTGTGATGTATAATTACAACACACCAATAAAAGTACTAAGAAAAAAAGAAGAGAGTGTAGCAAAGCATAATGTTGAGGAAAAAATGAAAAATACAAACTTAGAAATCTGTATCTTGCAAAATTAACAAATGCTTTCTCAAACAAATAGGCCTGCTTTGTAAAAATGTTAAAATAAGTTCTTTATAGAAAGGAAGCTAATATAGGTCAGAAACTTGGATCTAATTAGTAAAGAGATAATTGGAGAATGAGTACATGAAGCTAAAATAAAAATTTTATCTCTTTATTTTTTTATTGAACTACTAGATAAGTATGTTTAATATCATACCACCAAAAAGTATTTGATTATTTATGCATGCATATGCATATCTATTCACATAATATGCTTATGTATAAGTGAAACAAATGGTACCAATGATACAGGATGGGAGGAAGAAAATAGATTTGTGTTTTGTTATTATAACTTATTCTCACTAACATGTAGTAGTATAGTGTTATTTAACAATGATGTTGGGCTGGACGTGGTGGTGTAGGCTTTTAATCTCAGTACTTGGGAGGCCAAGGCAAGAAGATCGCAGGTTCAAGGACAGCCTCAGCAAGTAGTGAGACTGTCATTAACCTAGCAAAACCATGTCTCCAAATAAAAGTAAAATAGGCTTGGGTTGTAGCTCAGAGGTAGTATGCCCCCTGGGTTCATTCCCTAGTGACTCAGAAAAAAGAGAAGGAAAGAGAGAGAGAGAAAGAAAGAAAGAAGAAAGAGAGACATGGAGGGAAGGAAGAAAGGAAGGAGAGAAAAAGAAAGAAAGAGAGAGAGGAAGGAAGGAAGGAAGGAAAGAAGGAAGGAAGGAAGGAAGGAAAAACTGGGAGGATGTATAGCTAGGAGGTAGTGAGGGTGTCGGTCAGAGGTAGATTGCCCCTGGGTTCAATCCCCAGCTTCGCCAAAAAATAAATAAATAAATAAATAAATAAATAAATAAATAAATATAAAAATGGTGTTGGATAAGTTATAAATGTATACAACAAATTCTAGGGCAACCACTAAAAAGTTAAAAAAGAAAAAAGAACATGAAAGGGAAAAAGAAAAGGAAAAAGAGAAAGAAGAGGAGGAGAAGGAAGAGGAAGAAATACTCTAAGAAAAGAAAATGGAATAATATAAAAAGATCAATTAAAACCACAAAAGGCAAAAAGTAGAAGATAAAAACAGAAATCGAATATAAAAGTAATATATAGAAAACAGTAAGAAATGTGGTAGATCCTAATTCAACTACTATACTGTTATCAGTATAAATGTCCATGTATACACAATTTAAAGACAAAGATTGTCAGAATGAATAAAAAAATAAGTCAATTTTATATTGTCTGCAAGAAAAACACTTTAAATACAAAGAGATAGATTAAAAGTAAAGAGAAAGACACATGATACAAATGCTAATCAAAAGAATATAGGAGCCGGGAGTGGTGGCGCACACTTGTAATCCCAGTACTTGAGAGGCTGAGACAGGAGGATTGCAGGTCCCTGGCCAGCCTCAGCTACTTAGTGAAGCCCTCTGTAATTTAGTGCGACCCTTTTTCAAAATATAGAATAAAAGATAGAGCTCAAAGGTAAAATGCCTCTGTGTTCAATCCCCAGTACTGCAAAAAAAAAAAAAGAATGCAGGGATAAGTATAGTAACTTCAGGCACATTTGATTTTAGAACAAAGGGTGTAACCAGAGATGAAGAGCGGCCTTGCATAATGACAAAAGTATCAATTCTCTAAAAAGACATAACAATCCTCAACATGCATATATATCTGAAAACAGAAATATTTGAGGCAAAACTGAAAGATCAGCAAGGAGAAATAGATGAATTTACTATATACAGTTGATTGATGGGCTGTTGAGTTCAAGTATGTCTTACTGATTTTCTGCCTTTTGGATCTGTCCAATTATTTTGTATATAGTGAACATGTGTAGAATACTTCATCCAAGAAGAGTAAGACACAACTTCTTCTCAAGATAACACGGAACATTCATCAGGATAGATCACATTTGGAACCATAAGACACACTGTAATGAATTTGAAAGAAAAGAAATTATGCAACATCTGCTTTCAAACCAAACTGGCATTCAACCAGAAATCAAAAACAGAATGACAGCTAGAAAACCACAAAGAAACTTGAAGATTATTGAACACTCTTCTAAATAACATATGGGTCAAAGAAGAATTCTAAAGAGAAATTTAAAAGAAAACATTGAACTAAGTGTAAATAAAAACACAAGTCATTAAAATTTGTGAAATACAATGACAACAATATTTATGATATGATTCAGCAATGAAGATACAGGTTTTCAAAGGGATAGAAAACTTATGAGCATACCGAAAAAATAAAATAAAACACACACACACACACACACACACACACACACAGCTGTGTTTGTATAGCCACTTTATTAATAATTACCAAAATTTGGAAGGACCCAAGATATCTTTCAATAGGTGAATCTATAATTTGTAGCACATCTGGTCAATAGAATATTATTTAGCATGATAATGATATATCAATGTATGCTCAGGGATTGTAACAAATGTGTCGAGGTTAATAGTGGGGGAGGTCATGTATTTTGGCAGTAGAGAGTATATGCAGGATTTTTGTATTTTCTGTTCAATTTTGCTGAGAACCTAATGTTGCTCTAGAAATTAAAGTCTATTTTAAAAATTAAGCTCAAATGAAAATTATCGTTGAATAGTTGAAATAAATGAACTATTTTATTACCATTATAATGTTGTTTTCACTTTGAAATTTTACAGAGAAACAAATGCAGATATGATGCAAACATTAACTAGTATTCTATACTTTTTTTGTCGTTGATGACTTTTTTTTTTTTTTTTTTGCTGAACTGGGGATTGAACCGAGGGGCAATCTACCTCCAAACGGCACCCCCATTCCTATTTTTTATTCTTTGTTTTGAAAAAGGGTCTCACTAAGTTGTGGAGGGCCAAACTAAGTAGCTGAGGTTGGCCACAAACCTGTGATCCTCCTGTCTCAGCCTCCCAAGTACTGGGATTACAAGCATGTGCCACGATGCTTGGTTATTCTATACTTTTTAACCAACATTATTGTTTTGTTATAGAAGTTACAACAAGCATTATTTAATGAGCACTTATATGCACCAGGCACTTTTGTGCATTTTACTTAAATTTCTGTTGCCATCCTAATTATTTCCATGAGGTAGCCATTATTATTTTTCAGATGCTGCAGATTAGGAAACTAAGGGATAAGAAAGATAAAATACTTGTACAACAGCATACATTTTATATGTCGTAGAACCAGGATTTGAAAATAGAAAGCTTGATTCCTGAGTGTACTCACTCTTAAAATATTATAATATCTTCCCCCTTAAGAATGTTCAAAGCTTGTCAGATGCTAGAACAAAGATGTGAAAATCTCATTGAACAAGAATGTAGGCTCAAAATTTGGATTTCTTGAAATTAGAACTATTGACAATATAGACTGCATAATCTTGTTGTGAGAAGTTTTCCTTTACATTGTTATATGTTTAACAGCATCTATGATTTTTACTTATTAGATTCCAGTAGCACTCTCAACCCATGGCAGTCAAAAATATCTTCGGATGTTTCCAAATATGCCCTGAAAGAGCAAACTATCTCACTTCTATTGAGAACCACTGTCCTAATTTTTATTTAAAATAATTTATTTAGATTCCCATTATTATTTGAAGCATCCTCATAATACAATATGGTTGAGTGAGAGGTTTCACTCCATCAAGATAAAGCTTAAATTAATTACATGTTATTCTGTGAACTCACAATCTTATTTTCACATCAGGATGTCTTTTCAGGGAAAAAGCTATTTTTAGAAGTTTCTCTCTGTCGGTCCCTTCAATCAATCTCTTATGATATCCTTCTACTAAGAAAAAAAAAAAAAAGGTCACAATGGACTAAAATAGCTGATTGTAAAAGATGTTTCAAAAAGTCTGCCTTCTCCTGAAGCTATTGCAAATGAGCCATTGTGCGCAAGCTCTCAAGTAGTAACTCTCAGGTAATAATGACTTTTTGAAAAGTGAATTCCTGGTACTAACACAGGAGACTATACCTAAATGCAATTGTTCTTCATCACCTGTTCAAACAGCTGGTTTTATGCAGCAAATCAATTATTTTGAGAAATTTCAGGGCTGGGGATGTATCCAGTGAAAAATATCTTGCCTATCATGCATGAAGCCCTGATTCCAAAAGTAAAAAGTTCTAAAGTAAAGAAAGACTTTGTAAGTTACTTTTGTTACCCTGAAATACCAAAGTTTGAGAATCATTATTGCTATGGTTTCATTAATGTCATACTTGCACCCAAATTTTTCTTCCTTCCTTCTTACATAAGAATGTGCCACATCATCATCACAATCAACTCACATGACTCACAGCATAATCAACCATGTCATCATCTGTCTATATATGGTCACTTGAGGGTGACTGACATGGATAAATGCAGATCAAATGGGAAATTGGATAATTTCCTTAGTAATTATCCCAACTCAGGGGATCTTTCATAAACTCCTAGGATTTTGAACCAAAGCTTTGCATTTAGTAATCTTTGGTAAGAAAAGAACACTGTTAATTTTCCATGGACTAGTTATATCACTTTCCCATGTGACATTAACATTTGACTTGTGAAAAGCAGGTGTTTTGTTATAAGTTGAGATGTAGCACTCTACATTTTAGTGAACCAGGAAGCCCAAAATTCCAAGTGGACATTTTATATTATAGTTAGAGAATTCTTGCTGAGTATCCTTCTATCTTGCCATTTTATTGTGCAAAGAACAGTAAAACTTTTTCATAGTGCTGTTTTTTCTCTGATGATCATTTCAATAACTGAAATAAATCATTTCGATTGCTATTTTGATATTGACTAGTATCAGATGAGTATATAAATTATCACTTATTATTTTTAAACTTAAATTGTGAGATCTTCAAAGGTTTATTCAGCTATTATCTTTCTTGAAGAAAATGAGATTTCAATCATAATGTTAGATCCATCAGAAATAAATTTTTCCTACATTGAATATCAGTCCTTCTATATCTGTTGCTATATGATAAAACACCTTCCAAATCAGTGTCTTATTATAGTAAGTGTAGAGCTCCTGGGTTTATGAGTTAGCTTGACAGCTCTTCTGATCTGGCTTGGCTCACTTACACATCTTCAATCAGCTCATGAGTCAATTGGGAACTGGCTGTTCTATCAAGGTCTAGGCTAAGAAGATACAGTTCTTCTCCATGTAGCCTTTCATTCTTCATCATGCCAGCATAACTTAATCAGGTCAGGTCGATAATGTTCACAGATAGCAAGCAGAAATGCTCAAGGTCTTTCAAGAGTTAGACTTGGAAATTACATATCACATCTACTGCATTCTATTGGACAAACCAAGTCACAAAGCCATTCCAGAATGGAAAGGGAGAATAGATTCTGTCTCTTGATGCGAAAAGCTAAAAAGTCAGTAAAAAAGGATGGGCTAGAGGAAGAAATACATAAGAAGAAATGGCTGTGGCCCTTTTTGCAATCTTCGAATGTAAAGAAGAAGAGACTTTTATATGTAAAACCACATTGTCCGTATGTGTTCAGAATAGATTGACCTGGTCCAGAAATTTGAAAACTCACTTGGAAATTCATTAACCAGGTATGGTGGTGCACACTTGTAATCCCAGTATTTGGGAGGCCAAGATAGGAGGATCAAGGTTCATGGCCAGCCTCAGCTACCTAGTGAGGTCCTCCACAACTAGTGAGACCCTGTTTCAAAATAAAGAATAAAAAATAGGGCTAGGGGTATAGCTCTGAGGTAGACTGTCTCTGGGTTCAATCCCCAGTACCGCAAAAAAAAAAAAAAAGTTACTAAAGTGACTAGTTTGTGGATTTCATATGGGAGGTGACTCTTTTTTTTTCAAAAGGATTGAGAATTTAATAATTTATGCTAAAATCCTTTCTAAACTAATGATAGCACAGACACAGTAGCAGAGAAAAATCTGAACAGTGTCTTTAAAGTTTAGGCTTATTTTGATGAAGTACATCGAATGTAGCACTCTATTGATTATTTTGTAAGTCAGTAGGGTCTCTATGCATAGATGGCATTTGAAGAAGAAAATGAGGCAGAATGTTCTGTACTTTAATGTGAGAAAAATTGTAATGTGCACATATCCCATTTCAATAGAAAAGCCCCATGCAAACATAGCATTCCAAGCAGAACTAAGTCTTACTACAATACTGCCTAGTAATATTACTTCTAAAAAGCTATCATAATGCATAGCTGGATTTCAGTAGTCTTGTTGCTCATGAGTGTTCAAATTACAGGGAAAACATATTTAGAATAATTGTGTTTTAAGCCACAACAAAGATATTTTCTTTTGTTCCTACTTACTGTGAAAATGTGTACAGAGGTTTAAGTTAAAATATCAAAATTTAGAAAGTAGGAGAAAAACATCACCTATGTTATGAAAATGAATTATATGTAAGTTACATTAAAGGTACACACATTTCCAGGCCTAATGGAATATGGCAGAGATCCTTCAATCCCTTAGGAGAGCAAGTGGTAGCATTGGCACATGACTACTAATTTTGTATGAGAGAAGCTGAGAACCAAGTCAGTAATAAATAGTCCATATATATGCATGTATTTCAAATTATATTCACATAATTTTTATCATGTTATTCTCATCAAACCTATGTGGAATACTGAACATTATTATGCTTATCCTATTTTATATAAAAACACAGAAACTCAGGGAGATGAATGACTTATAAAGTATCACACTGCTCATATGTAGAAGACAATGAAATAAATGTAGGTTTTTCTACTCCACATACAGGGCTCTTTTCCATACATCAAGATGCCTTTTCTATATAGAGATAGAATAATACTACTGTTAGGTAACTACAAAAGTCAAAGTGAAATGAAGATACACTTCTGCTCTTTACCTAAAACCAACTAGGTTCCAAGTCTAGCAAATTTGCAAGATGATTAGAAATCTAAAACACATACATCTTAGGGAAAACTCATGCTGGAAAAAAAGAGGTGAGTATGATGAATTTTATACAAGAAACATTTAGTGATTAGAAATAAATAATAATTTTGAATGTGATGGCAGTCACTTAATTCCATCCAAGCATTCCTGGGTTCTGGGCAAGAATGAGAATACTGTGATTAAGACAACTTGAACAGTTTTAATACATTTTGTAAACTACAGAAGCAACCTTGACATAGTACTTCCTTCTTCCCTTCTCTCCACAGTGCCAAAGAACTTCCCAACAGGTCTGTCCTACTCTTGACTCTCACTTACTTGCTGACTGTTGGTGCCACATTAGTGAGAAGTGGAAAATTGTGATTAGTTAAGCAGTAGAGAAGCTCAGTAGGAGACATGTTGTCAGTAGGGCAATAGGAAAAGAAGGTATGTTCATGAGTATTGTGTAATGAAAATGTATATACTTTGTCTCAGAATTTTAAAAAAATATATTACTTTCTCTACTTAAAATGGAGAACAGCTTTGTTCTCGAGCCTCAGGCTACCTTCAGCCTATAATTTACTCTTCCCTAGTCAAGGATACTCACTATGGTCAAATGATTTGTCAGAACAATTCAAATCACTGTCCCCTGCAGCCTTCAGCTATCTGTGATGAAAAAGTCATTGTAAGGCTTTGCAACCACACACTCTTCCCCCTTAATACCTCCTGCTCTTCAGGATTCTGTGCATTTCAAGATCAGGGAAGGGCTTGCATGAGGGTCTCCAGTTCATACTAAACTCCAGGCCATGGGCTCTATCCAACATCTGTGTCTCATCCTCTGGAACATAGCTTGGCTCACTTGATATGCTGTGTGCAGGTTGACACATGTTTTCATAACCATGAACCTTTCCATTTTATCCAATTAGAGGTACCCTCATTCTATGGTATCCTGACCTTCTATGGTTTGGATGATCTTTGTCCTCCAAATGTTCATGAGTTGGAAGATTTATCCATGGTATAGAAATACGAGAGGTGATGTAACTTTAAGAAGGGCATAGCTGGGCATGGTGGCACCTAAGGCATTCCACATCTTAGTAAGACCCTGTTTTAAAAAAAGTAGGGCTGCTGGTGTAGCTCAGAGGTAGAATGCCCCTGAGTTCAAGCTCCAGTACAAAAAAGGCAGACCTAGTAGGAGATCCTTAGGTCATTTGGGATCCTAATCTTAGGAGGTTGGGAGGAACTGTTTATTTCCTAAAGTGAGGTGTCATAATTGTCATTAAAACAAGTTATAAGCCGGGCGTGGTGGCGCACGCTTGTAATCCCAGCATTCGGGAGGCTGAGACTGGAGGATCCGGGTTCGCAGCCAGCCTCAGTAGTGAAGCACTCCAAAACTTAGTGAGACCCTGTTTCAAAAATAAAGGATAAAAAATAGGGCTGGGGGTGTAGCTCAGAGGTAGAATGCCCCTGAGTTCAATCCCCAATACCAAAAAAAAAAAAAAAAAAAACCAAGTTATAAAAACTTAAGCCTGACCCCATAGCGCTCTTTGGATTCCTATCGGATGATGTGCTCTCTTTCTTTTTCACACACATTCCTGCTATAAACCCACCCATCTTGAGATCCTCATTAGAGCTGGGATGATTACAGCAACATGTCTTTGAATTTCCAGAATGGGAAGTTGAATAAAGCTCTTTTCCTTATAAAGCTATGTAGCCTTGGGTAGTTTATTAGAATAATGCAAAATTAATTAATATATGGTCTAAAGTCCATTTTTTAAAATATGGCCTAAAGTCCCTTATTTTTTCCTTCTAACTAGACTTCTGCACACTTCCAAAACATCAACAGGGCACAGGAACTGTTGTCAGTGCATCATAAGGAAGAGTCCAGGGCACTCTGTGAATTTACCCAGAGGCAACTACCTAGACTCACCAGCAGTAATTATTCCTATGCTGTTTCCATGCCATAGGGCACATGGAACCATGATGAATGTGAGCTTTATCTAGATTGTTTATAGTCTCTCAAGGATAGGGTCATGGAAATGATATACCAGACCTAACCTGTTTCAACACTTTTATATTCACTTCATAGACATGAACACTTGGATTTTGTCAAAGAAATGGCATCTTAATATGATCTTTCTCTCCCCCTGAATCATTAAATGCTTCTGCTCAAATAGACACAGAGTACCAGGTAGCTAAGAAGCCTTGGAAATGTTATTGCAAATGAAACTGTATTGGTTTGTTATTTTAAAAACCACAACAATCAGATATGAAATATTTCTGGAGATTAGTAAAACCTTATTTGGGGAACATTCATTAAAAAGTAGTAGGAATGAGCCAATGAAATTTGGATCATTATAACAATGTAGGATTTGTTGTGCCCTCATGCAGATAAAGTATAAGAAAATTGCATAGCTTTGCTATAGTGGGATGGATGCATAACCCAGGACGCTTATTTATCACAGTGATTTTCAACTATGCCCCACAGTACCAGCTTCTTTCTGAAGTTGTGAGTCACAGCATTCACACTGATTTTCATAATAGAATTCCAATTAAAATTTATTTTAAAATAGGTGTATTTTCTTGAAAAAATTATATAAATATGTGATAAATATAATAAAGAAATAGAGGTATGAATAGGTAAGGAGGAAGGTAGATAGAAACATACATACATAAACCCACGTAAGCTTCTCTTTGAAACCTTAAATTAAGTGACTTTCTGACCAGAATATCTACCCTAGCTTATGATAGTAGATGTAAAAGGAGGCTGACTTTGTTTTCATTGATTGAACACTTGCTCTTCTGAGCACAGTGCATGTTACTTTCATTTTTTAATTCATTCTCACAGGAATCATTTGAGATGGTATTATGATACCCCTTTTATGAACAGAAATAGGCTGGGAAAAGTTAAGAAACTATTTTGGAGTTAGCAAACTTGAAAAATAAAAGTGATTTTTTAATTGACTCAGTATGACTAAATTAAGTCCATAATTTAACCCTCCGCCTATTATCTTCATGTTGCCTGTAACATGGTAGTGAATAATGCATAGTATGGACACATTCAACTTATATGAAAGAAAGACATGTAGATTCCACTTACTACTGCATTCCCCATGATTCATGCAAAGGTGATATTTTATTTAAACATGGGAATAAAGAGCACCAAATCAGGTATTGTGATGTCTCCTGCATGGTTCTTATTGCTAAGAACTACTTTGGTGTTTCTGGGCTTTTTGTTTTTCCAAATGAATTTAATGACTGATTTTTTCTATGTCTGTGAAGAGTGACTTTGGTAATTTAATGGGTATCACATTAAATCTGTAGATCACTTTTGGGAGAATGGCCATTTTGATGATATTTATTCTGCCCATCCAGAAGCATGGAATATCTTTCCATCTTCTAAGGTCTTTACCAATTTCTTTTTTCCTTAGAAGTCTTTTACCTCCTTGGTCAGGTTTATTCCTAAGTATTTTATTTTTTGTGGTGCTATTGTTAGTGGAATTGTTTTCTAGATTTCTTTTTCAGAGGATTTATGTTGGCATGCAGGAAAACTTCTGATTTTTAAAGATTGATTTTGTATCCAGACACTTAGCTGGATTTGTTGATCAGTTCTGTAAGTTTTTGGTTAACTTTGTTGGGTCTTCTAAGTATAGTATCATGTCATCTGCAAACTATACTACAAAGTGACAGTAATAAAAACAGCATGGTATTGGCACAAAAACAAACACATAGATCAATGGAGCAAAATAGAAGACTCAGAAACAAACCCACACACTTACAGTCAATTGATTTTTGACAAAGGATCCAGAAACATACACTGGAAAAAAGATAACCTTTTCAACAAATGGTGTTGGCAAAACTGGTTAGCCATTTGCAGAAAAAATAGAAATAAACCCCACTTTATCACACTGCACAAGAGTCAATTCAAGATGCATCAAAAACCTGGAAGCCAGTCCAGAGACCTTGCAACTACTTGAAGAGAGTATAGGTCCAACACTTCAAAACACAGGCACAGGTAAAAAAACTCAACAAGACCTCAAAAGCACAAGTAACTCAAAGGAAGATCAATACATGGGATTGCATTAAACTAAAGAGCTTCTGTGCAGCAAAGGAAACTATCAAGAACCTCAACAGAAGCCAGGTATGGTGACGCACACTTTTAATCCTAGTACTGGCCAGCCTCACCCACTTAGTGAGGCCTTCCACAACTTAGTGAGACCATATTTCTAAATAAAGAATAAAAAACTAGGCCTGGGGTATAGCTCAGAGGTAGAATGCCCCTGGGTTTAATCCCCAGTACCACAAAAAAAAAGAACATCAACAGAGAGCTCACAGAATGGGAAAAAATTTCTGCCAGCTACTCCTCTGATAGAGAACTAATATCCAAAATATACAGAGAACTCAGGAAACTAACAGCTAAGAAAACAAATAACCTAATAAAAAATGGGCAAATGATCTATATAGACACTTTGCAAATGAAGAAATACAAATGGCCAATAAATGTATGAGGAAATGTTCAACATCATTAGCAATCAGACAGATGCAAATCAAAACTACCCTGAGATTTCATCTAACACCAACTAGAATGGCAATCATTAAAACACAAACAACAACAAATTCTGGCAGGATTAGTGCAACCACTTTGGCAAACAGTATGGAGGATCCTCAGATGAATGGGAATGAACCTACCATATGATCCAGTAATACCACTTCTGGGTATCTACCCAAAAGAATGCAAACAAAACTATCAGACCGATGCATGTATATCTATGTTTATAGGCACACAATTCACAATTGCCAAACTCTGGAACCAGCCAAGATGTCCATCAACAGATAAATGGATTACAAAACTATGAGCTATGTACACAATGGAATTTTACTCAGTCATAAAGAAGAACATAGTCATGACATTTGCAGGGAAATGGATGAAACTGGAAAACATTATGTTAAGTGAGATAAGTCAGACACAAAAAGTAAAAAGTCGTATGTTCTCCCTAATATTCAGAAGCTAGGGAGAAAGTATGTCATAAGAGTGACTCTAGATGAAGAAGAAGGTGACTTAACTGAAGATGATGGACGGGGGAACACCCTAATGTACATGATGTACTTTCACAAACATATCAAAGTCAATCACTAAACTGAACTTAAGAAGGATGGAGGGTGAGGGAGTGGGGCAGGAATTGGGGAAGCATTAAATGAGAGATGTGTGCATATATGCCTTTATTAGCTGGACCTAACAAAGATGTATGATTACAATGCACCAATGAAAAAATTTAAAAAAAACAAAGTTTATCTAAACACTGCAAAAATTAAAATAAAATAAAATCTATTTCCTTTAAAAAAAATGGAAAGACCTGGAGAACTTCATTTTAAGTGAGATTATCCAGGCACAGAAAATGCCTGTTTTCTCTAATATGCACAAGTTATGGAGTACTTGGGATTACTAGAAGGACTACAGATAATTGAGGAGAATCCTCAGTGGAGCCAGGGAGGTGGTCTAGAGGAAAGGGGAAGTGGGGAGGGGGAGGATCAATGAAGGAATCACTTCCACTGATATATGTACATATTTGAGAATATCAATGTCAATCTCAGTATCTTGTATGGGGAAGGGGTGTGGAGATTGGGGAGGGAGCGGGGGAAAGCCCTATAAGTGCTATGTGTATGTGCATCAGTGTCACCGTGAACTCTACTATGTGAGAATATAATAAAAATACCAATAAAAATATACAAATATTCTCCTTTAAAAAAAAAAGATCACTGAATCTTTAGTGGTATAAAATTCTAGGATATACACCTCTACTTTAAAAGTCTTTGTCTAATTCCTTAGCTTTGAACAGAATTCTGCTAATAACAGCTTTCATTTCAAAAAATATAATCTTATATCTTCTCTGCAAAGTTGTCCAAAAATATGCATATCTGGGGAATGCAGTGATTCTGAAATAGAATGTCATAAATTAACATTCATAATTTTATTCCCAAATTATGCATATTTTGAGACAATTTCTTGCTAAGCAGTCCATTACTTTGTTATTTCTTTTAAATAACAATATTATTTTTATTTTCTTACATTTTCATATTAGAGCTCCATACATTATTCAAGAAGTGGACTAGTCTTCCAAATTAATCCCTTACGTAAGGTGTCAGGAATGTAAGTCAACTCCATTTATTTTATTATGTGATCAATTCATTTCACAGGAATTTGTTGCTGAATATGTAGCCAAAATTCATTAGGAACAGAAGCAAAATTAATGAAAAAGAAAAAGTCATTAAAAGATGGCAAAAAAGCCGGGCATGGTGGCGCACGCTTGTAATCCCAGCATTCAGGAGGCTGAGACCGGAGGATCCAGGTTCGTGGCCAGCCTCAGCTACCTAGTGAGGCACTCCGCAACTTAGTGAGACTCAGTTTCAAAATAAAAGAATAAAAAATAGAGCTGGGGGTATAGCTCAGAGGTAGAATGCCCCTGAGTTCAACCCCCAGTACTGCAAAAAAAAAAAAAAGATGGTTAAAAGCCAAGCATGGTGGCACATGCTTGTAATCCCAGTACTTGGGAGTCTGAAACAGGAGGATCCAGGTTCGTGGCCAGCTACTTAGTGAAGCTCTCCGCAACTTAGTGATACCCTGTTTCAAAAATAAAGACTAAAAAATAGAACTGAGAGTGTAGCTCAGAGGTAAAATGCCCCCGGGTTCAATTCCCAGTACCACAAACAAAAAAAAAATGGCTAAATATTGCTACCAAAAATGTCATAAAAAGATATCCTAGATGAAGACACTAAATAAAAGTCACGAGAAGGGCAGCTGTATTATAATTAAAACGTTGAAAGCATAGAACTTGACAACAAAAGATCTAAGTTCAAGTCCCATTTATGCTAGTTATCAACAAGTTTATCAAATCTCTAAATCTTTGAATTTTTCCACTTTCCTATCTTTCAAGTTAGGATGATAATGTCTATCTCCTATAGTGATTATCACTATAAGGTAAATCTGTATGCAAAAAATTTTAAACCTAGAATGCTATATGTATAAAATGTGTAATTTTTAAGAGTTATTTATCCATTTCATATTCAACTGAGATTTAAATTAGCATAGTGTTACCAGCCCAATTCCTACAGCCATTGCTATGGGAGGCACATGTATTGATTAGCTCATGCTTGTGTCAAAAAGATTTGGAGGGAAAGGCACCAAGTATTGCATGCCTGTATATTTCTATATTAGTCTATACCTCAGCGTGATGTATAATTATAATGTACCAATAAAAGTATTTTAAAAAGAAACTGAGAAGTAAAGAAGAGCCAACCTTCCAGAATACTTCATTTCCACTCCTTTTTGTATTTTAATCATGAACTCATAGGTTCCCCAAGTTCCTTTGCTGTTTTCTAATTAACACATTAGGAACTCTTGATTATTTCACATCATCATTACCTTTATGTATTGACTGGAGTTTTCTACCCTCATTGAGATTAACTGATCTATTATTAATAACTTTCTTAATGATTTCTTTGTTCCGGGAATTATTTGGGGTGATAGAATGGGTAATTGAGCAAAACTAAAAATTCTTCTTAGAGATTATATTCAATAAATAGTAAGCAGCAAACAATAAATAACAAAAAAGAAATGTAGAATAGTTTAAATGCATCAAGGGAGGTAAGGTAAGATGATGTGATAACAATTATGTTGACCATTTAACAATGAGAGGAGCTAGTGTTTAAGATTCTGTCTTATAGAGAACTCAAATTTAGTTGTTGGTAAAACACTAAATTTAGAGTATTTATTTAGTGTTTTAGAGTATTTATTTGGTGCTCTGTTCTTTAATTTATCTGCCTATAAAATAAGAAGAATATAAACTCTGTCAAAAGACTACTGAGAGGATTAAATGAAATGTCATATGTGACATGTTTAGAACAGATTCTGGAACACACTTTAGGCCATGCAGGACTTCCAGACAGCTAGATGAAGAAGGGAATGGTTTTGAAAAAGTTTTCACTAGAAAATTCAGGTCAGAAGGAATAGCCCATTAAAAGGTTCTGATTAAGAAATCAAGTTTGAATTGTCAGGGGAAAAAAAAGAAGGTATTCAGCTAAGTGGAGCACGGTGAGAAGAGGTTGAGTGGAAGGACTAGATCTTGGGAGCTTTTGATGGAGCTTGAGTTTCTTGTGAGCTTGTGGGTTGTCCACAGATGAATATAGTTTGAAGAGTGAAATACCTTGAGCATAAGAGTCTAGTGTTCTATCCACTCATGAGATGATGATGTTTTGGAGTAGAAGGATAGGCATTGGCGCAAGAATGTCATCAGATGACAAAGCAGAAAGGAAGATGCCAAAATAGAGAATACAAATAATATATGCTGACAAGGATGTGGGGAAACAGAAATCCACATAAACTGTTGATGGAATTGCAAATTTGTGCAGCCACTATGGATACCAGTGAGGAGATTCCTCAAAAGACTGGGAATGGAATCACCTTATGATCCACCTGTACCATTCCTAAAGCCTAAGTGTCCATCAATAGATGAAGAGACTATGAAACTGTGATATATACTCACAATAGAATTTTGCTTAGCAATAAAGAACAACAAAATTATGTAATTTGCTGGAAGATTGATGGAACTAGAGAATATTATGTGAAGTGAGATTAGCCAATCTCATAAAGCAAGAGGTTGTATGTTTTCTTTCATATGTAGAAGCTAGAAAGAAATTGTGTAACAAAATGGACTTCAGACAAAGAAGGAGAAACTCCAGTAGAGTGATTGAAGGTGTTTAGGGCATGATGGGAAGGAGACTTGATGAGGGCAATAGTTCAAAGAGTGCTACATACATGTACAAAATTATTAATACCAATTTCAATGACATGTATGGGGAAGTGGAATAGGGTCCAGAGAGGAGCACACCAAGTAGTGTGTGCATGTATATTATTATCACTCAGTATCTCATTATGATGTATAATTACAATGCACTAATAAAAGTACATTTTAAAAAGTATAGAATATGAAATAATTGTGTGTGAATTATGATGAACACTGTAAAACATGGTGTCTTAATGGTCAAAAAGAACGATTCATGAAAGAGGGAGTATTCAACTCTCTCAAATGTTGCTGAGAAATAGGGTAAAATCAAGACAGGTAAGTCACCATTGATCACATGGTCAATGAAAACCTTGGACAAAATGGCTTCAGAGGAATACTGTAGATTAAAGACCAAGTAGAGAAGGAGTGAATAGGAGGCAATGAAGGGAAAACAGCAATTGTAGCCCACTCTTCTGAGAAGCTGTGCTGTGAAAGACACTGGGACTAAGTAGAAGGTAATGTAGATTCAAAGAGTTTTTGCTTTTGGTTATTTTAATACTTTTATTGCTTTTTATATGAGGAGTACTAGAGTGTCAGTTCCACTTTCTAAAAGTATTTGTAATTTCTAGTCAGCAAATAGAGATATCAGCAACTTCCAGTCATCCACCAACTTTTAACTTTTGTTTTTTCTGGTTTTCTATGGCTTGAGACTTTCAAATGTATTATTGTTTTCTATGATTTTCAGAAATGAGGGGCAACAAGAGGAAGCAAGCATTTGTGTTCAATATTTCGACTTGTCCCTGTATCTGTAATTATGAAAACAGCACAATTAAGATGCCAGTGGTGGCCAAAGACCATCTTATCTGAGTTGATTTAATTAGAGAAAAAGCAAATCAAGAGATTATCTAGGTTACAATGTGGCTATTACTTTTATTTGTGTTGATTTCAACTAGTTAGCAATTTCAATGGTGGTTTAAATGTTGATTCACAGTTAATCTATCATTTATATGTCCAAACACTCATGTACTCAAATAACTCCGTAGTGTGTATCATACTGTGTCTTGAATTAAACATGACCCTTCAGTCTACCTACTCTTCAGTATTTCAGTGCTCTGGAATTTACTTGCACTGAAAACTTCACACTTCACACTTCACACTTGACATGACATTTCATTAGTGCATCCTGTTCCTTTAGTGACATGCTATGAAGGTAATAACATCATCTAAGAAATATTCCTTTTCAAAATGTTTAATCTAAATGTAATCATGATGAAACAATCAGACACATCCAAATTGAAACTCATTCAGCAAAACAACTCAGTCTGGTGCCACAAAAATCCCAATGCCATACAGATGCAAGATACAGAAATGAAAGGCATTCAGGATTGACAGAGATTAAAAAGAAATGGCAATAAAATTCAGTTTGTAATAATTAATTAAAGTAGTTATTGGAATTATTCTTAAATAGCTAAAACGGACAGTATTCAGACAACTTGGAATATTTGAATATGGTCTCTAAATTAGATCACAATATTATATCAATGTTAAATTTCCTTAGTGTGATAAATATATTGTGGCTATAAATAGAATGCTCATGTG